>JBBPDB010057384.1:0-10681 GCA_037974465.1 Brachypetersius altus | reverse complement strand
CACACACACACACACGCACGCACGCACGCACGCACGCACACACACACACACACACACACACACACACACACACACACACATACATATAAAATAACTCACCAATTGTAGCCAGGCATTGGTAATCAGCACTTGATTCTTCTCGTCCTGAGAGTGAAGAGAAAGAAAACAGGTCTCAGATGAAAGGCAGGCACTAAAGGATCAGCCTTAATAGCACATCTTGACTTGTGGTTTATCTTCTCCATGTATAGACTCTACCGTTCTCTCCCTCTCCCTCGCTCTCTCTCATCCACCCTCCCTCTCTCATCTCTCACGCATAAATAGGCAGAAGCATCAGGAGCGTTTAGAAAGGTGTGTGAGAGACTGTTATGATGTCCTGGGCGAATTGGAGAAGATTCAACAATGTAATAATCACCACTGGAATGGAGAGCACTTCTGTATGTGATTTGTTGTTATGACTTTACTGCATGCTACATAAGCCTCTGCGTCAACATTTACTCATGCTTTCAGGGTGTGTTTCTGTGTGTGTGTGTGTGTGTGTGTGTGTGTGTGTGTGTGTGTCTGAAAGGGTGTCTGTTCTCACTCAGAGCTGCGCTGTTTTGATTATAGGCGACGTGATGGAAGTGTGTGATAAAGGAAGCAGGCCTGGTCAAACAGACTGCAGAACAAAGGGAAAAAAACACCAGAGTCATCTCCACTTACACACCAAGCCAAAGGGCCGGCAAAAAGAGGGCATAATGTGTAGCCTACAGGAGAGCGGGAGGAAAACAACGGAAAACAATGTCGGCATTTCCCAGCCTCTGCTGTGCACTGCTTAGCTTACAGTAGGGGATTTACACAGGGTCAACTTCTGGTCGACCAGACAGAGCGAAAGGGGAAAGACGCGCGCGTGCGTGCGTGCGTGCGTGCGTGTGTGTTTGCCAAAGCACAAAACATCACAACTTGAACATACATGTCAGCAAAAGACATACAAGCAGTGGTTGGTTTCCTTTGTGTATTGAGGCTACCTATGTAGGGATGTCTCATAACACATACATCAGTATTATATTTCTGAAAAAGAAGTCTTAGGAAATTATGAGTAGCTTATGTCAGTATTCACAAAATAAAATGTGTCGCAAAGTAAATGATATTGTGTTGACATAAGTGCCCTTAAACAAAAGTGATGGGGATTTGTTTCACTACATAGGAACTTCATTACACATACCTAAGCATTAGTATATATTTCAAAAAGGATGGACATTTGACAAACAACCTAGGTCAATATATAAGATGTGAAGTAAATTACATCATGTTGACATAAAGGCCAGCAAACTAAAATGATGGGAACACTGTTATGAAGCATCATCCCCATGTCACTGAATGCCTTAGCCATCATTTTACATGATGGGCATCTTTCACAGAACTGTCATATAGAGTTCTTAATTATGCCTCTGCCTCATGTATGCTTCATTACAGTGTTATGATGGAAGCATCACTTTAGTTTAAAGGTTCTTAAGGTTCTTAGTTTTAAGCCTCCTTTAAAACTGGTCCTGATCTTTTCACATCTGGATTACAACCATTGGACCATTGGAAAATGTTGAGGAGCCCCTAGTTTGAGGATACAGTAGACCACGTGAAAAGAGTACCTGCGTAAGTTCAGCGGTATTTTACCATTTCAAGATGCGCTTTCTATATTTATACAGTTATATTAGTGACATATTTTTTTCAAAAAATGTTAAAATATACGTATATATATAAATTTTATTGGCACAAAAAAGCGAGAGAAAAAAAAGCGGAGGATATTTGCAGTTTCCGCATTATTGTGGGGATTTCCACGTTCCACCATCAGTTCGGTTCTCTGAAAAAATCCGCGTTAGATTGAATCCGCGACCACTGATCCATGTAAAAGTGGGGGGTTACTGTAAATAAACTTTAAAATAAACGTGTGAAACCATAGGGGTACCATTGTTGGTCATATTAAGAACCTTTTAGTAGATGGTTCTTTAAAGGTACGTTTTTCAGGACACATATTCCGAATAGTCCTAATATCAGGAAACATGTCCAGTATTCCCAATATGTGGAAATATGACCAATATTGTAATTATCAAGAAATATTACAAAGATTCCCAATATCAGAGAATTTGACCAAATATCAGTAAGTATTCTCAGTACCCAGAAAAGGGGTGATTAACAGCCACAGCAGCTTGCCATAAAAAGAGATGTTCAAGTTTCACTTTTCACCTTCGGCCGCTAATGATTCAACTTTCTGAAGGGGAGCCTGTCCTTGCTTTCTCACACTTTCCTACTCTCTGTCTGTTACTCTTTATCTCTCTCTCTCTCTCTCTCTCTCTGTCTCTCTCTCTCTGTCTCGCTCTCTGTCTCTCTCTCTCTCTCTGTGTAAAAATCTGCTCGGCACAAGTTTTCATTTGGCAGCTGTGGCCTGAGACCCATTTGGCGGCCACTTGTCAGAAGCGCTCCAGCCCTTGTGAGTGCCAGGCCGAGGCAAACCATCATAATAATGCCTGGCGCAACACCTGACGCTGTACCCAGCTTTCCATTAGCCAGAGCCGTTTTTGGGGATGAAACTGTAAGCTCCTGTGTTATTTGGGTTAATCTTGTTGTCACTGAAACAATCATGGCTCTCGTTTAAAAAAAAGAGTGAGGAACAAGAGGGACAAACATTTCATCTAAAAAACTCAAACAAGCTAAATGCTTCTGGAATCACTATATTTCACTCACTCACACACACACACACACACACACACACCTCTCTCTCTCTCTCTTTCTCTCTCTGTTTTTAGAATGTTACTTGAATTAATCTGATAAAAGCACTCCAGGTGTTTCAGTCTGTGGAATTAGTCAGAAATTAATTTCTGATTAGTTGCTAATACTGTAATTATGAAACATCCTCTTGTTCTCTTTCATGGTCCTGCTGACCTGTCGAAATCATCCTGATTTCCATCACTGTCCTCCGAGTCTCACACACCTGCTCCACGCCAATAATGGGGTCTTCAGTCTCTCAGATGTTTTCTGTGTGGAATGTGTGCTGGGACTGAAAAGCGTGTTACTAGCCTGTGCAACAGTCACCGTTTGTGCTGAGCTCCCACAAAAAAGCACAATGCATCTTCCACTCGGAGCTGCACAAAGAGAAGTACAGTCTGAATGTGAAAAGGGGGGTTTCTTTTACTGTTATATGGTCAGCGTTATTATGCCTCCCTGGTAAAGATTAATTACTTTAATTAACCTCAATTTCACACTGAAAACATGAGAAGAAAAACTAACGTTTAGTTTAAGAAGATAAAATCCCTCATTTTCTCAGACTAAATTTGTTTCAAATTTGCTCATGTTGTGAGGATAATGCCATCAGCCACAAAGATGACCTTCATGACCTTTGGACTCTTTCTTTGACAAGGGTACAAGTAATTATGGACTTGATGGCGTATGTCAGTTTCATAAAGTTTATTGATCGCCTCTCCAACCCAGAGTGACATCCAGGGATTGAATAGGTCCAAAATTCCCTATTCGCAGGACAAAATAAGGGCACTCATGTTTGGCAGGACAGTCCAGTTATTGACTGAAGCGTGGAGCTTGATGGTGTGGAGAAAGTACAGGGGTGTTTCTAGGCATGGGAAACCTAGGCTGATGCCTAGTGGGGCCTGGGTTGGGGGTGGTTGGGGATTGACTGGGTGCGGATTCGGTTGTTATGTGATGTAAAAGCAATGTGTAACCCCTCAGTTTTATGCAGATCAGCATTCGTGGATTCAGTCTAACGCAGATTTTTTCTGAGAATTGTATTACCGCCACCAGTCCAGCGGTGGCAGTAATACACTGAAAACTTGTCAACCACCATAAAAAGAAGAAGAAGAAGAAGCCTGATGCAGCCTGCCTGCTTGTCCTTGTATTTCAGTGTTTTAAACTTTTCCCCTCAGATTTTCATTCTCAGTTTATTTAGTATTAGTAAGCGTTGCCCTGTCTAAACATGTGGGTAGAGAGAGGTTTTTTTTCAGTGTTTCAGTGTTTCTTCTGTGTACAAGCTTTTGCACGCTGCTAATGCTAACCGCTAATACTATATTTTCTGCTTCTGATTATTGATTTACGTTTACATTTTCGTTAAGAGTAATGCATTAAACTGAGATCAAAATGAAATCAACGTGTTCTGGGAGCAGATTTGGGGGCATATTTAGGGTTTACACTTTAAAAATATGCATTTTTTCACCATACGCGGGTGCTCTTGGAACGTAACACCCCACCCCTCCATCCCCTAACATACACACACACACACACACACACACACACACACACACACACACATATACATAAGACACACAATGTCCTGATCCATTCTGTTCACCCTTTCCTGCTTATCTGGATGCCTTTTCTTGTGTTGACCATTTGTCTTTCTTCTCCTTTAGCTCAGATCAAGGACAGTGAGATTGCGAAGGCTTGACAAATTTTGTCACACTGAGATGCAGTGAGCGCACGGATGAGCAGAGAAGTGCTTTCTTTCGTTCTTTTGGGACCTGGAGGGGACTTGGCTATGAAAAGGAGCATGTACCATTATATACCGAAGAAATAAACCACTGTGAACCTGTCACTAGCAGACACAGGAATACAGAATACAGATGACCATCATCTTGGGTCTTTTTGCACTTAAAAGTCCAATGAAGACATCTGACCCAGGCCAATGTTTAACAAATTGCAAATTCAGACGATACACTGACATTCTGTCATCATGTTTTCTTTTTTCCTCTCACAAAGTGTATGAATTTAAGAAATTATATAGGTTAACTTTTGAACTTTTGATCAAAATTATGTACAGAGGCTCATTTTAACCTCTCTTCCGGTTCTTCCTCTTCTTCTGTTAACAGTAGACTGCTTCAACATCCTTTAATTAGTCTTTTAAAAAGTCTGAACCATCCAGAAATTTGTAAACGAACCAGACCTTGTTACAGTTTGATTAGGACTGAGATCTCTTTTTGTTGGAACAAATTTTGATCCACGACCCGAGGAACCATTTTTTGTTCGAATCAAACTGAAAAGGTTGAGTTGGGCGTGAAAGTCCTCTGTTTGTACACATAATCAATTGTTCAAATAAATCATGTGTAGATTGAAATATACAACAAAACTTCATGTCATTACATCATGGCATAGCTGCGGATCAGCTAGTAGTGTGTTCAACAGCTCCCCGCTAAAACCAAAAGATACAAAGCATCTTACGCTAGCTACAATTAGCGAGAACATTCATAACATAGTGTTTTCTCACTGGGATAAATAAAAAGATTAAAATGACTGAAAATTTACAAAAGAAGTAATCAGAACTACTAAAACAGTGGTTTATATTTTCTACATGTGGCTAATTTTTGATCCAGGAAGGTGATACCTTGTTATAGGAATCTGGCCAGCTGTCGCATCTGCTATGCCCCCAGTGGTCAAACTCTGAGCTGGGCGTTCTCTGTCATGTCACCCCCCTGTCTACATCATGGTATGTCCCGGCTGGGCAATGCACCTGCCTCCTGCCAGCCCTCGTGTGTCTGCTAAGGAATACCTAATCAAGTTCCCTCGTGTTTCCAGGTGTCTTGTGAAAAGTACAAGATCAGGGTTACGTTTGTTTTTTATTTAATTGGTCGTTGTGTTCCTGTTTAAAAGACCCAGCCGGTCCAGACGATGCCGTGCGGTCACCAACATGATTTCTTGTGTCTGTTGTCACTGAGCTCCAGAGGGCAGGCATGAGAGGAGTGCCATGCGCATCTCACTTAACGCTTTCTGAAACAGTGTAGTAGAGGTATTGACTTAGGTAGTGCCTCCTGTACTGGAGTGAGTCAAGTATTGGGACTGTGTCAGTGGATGCAAGGTCTGTTAGCTGCTGAGTGGGTCCCTTCCAGCGATTCTGAGAGAAACTTCCTTGGGATTCAGTGACTGTGTATCTGCCTATCTTGAGATTATTTTATTATTATTCTATCCTCTCTGTCTGAATTCTGTTAACATTTGTATCCTCTGTACCATGACGCCGTTCTGTTTAGCTTCAAAATATAAAATAATCTTAATTACGGCCAGCTTAATGCTTTTATTTTTACGCATAAGTTCAGACAGGATGATATTTTGTATATGATTGAATTACTATGATACATATTTTGCTCCTTTTTGCAAACGATTGTACTGAGAGCCAGCAAGGTGACTGCAAATGTATTTTGTACCACTTATACCTGTTGCCTTACTTTCTGTTAACTCACTCCCGTAACTGCACGCTCAAACCATATGCTTATGATTATTGATTCGTCTGTGAGATGAACAGCACTCTTTTTTAATATCTCGAGCAGCCAATAACCATACAGTACCTTAGTACCTTATTGCTTTTCCATAAAATGGAAATAGTTCTTTGGCATCTGCTCTTACTGTTAATGCTCTCAGGAGCTTTTCTGGAGCTTCAGATGCTTATTCAAACATCTACAGCACATTTCACTGCACAGTGATGCTGTTAAAATAATAAAAACATTATTTTCCTTTGTTCTTCTTTCACTCCTCTCTTCTGTTCCAACTCTCCGTTCTCTGTTTTTGTGACCAGAACCACACGTTTCTCAACCAGCAGCTAACATTAATGACTATTTAATATTTGATTTCCTGTGCCACAGATTATTGTTCTTTAGTGAAAAAATAAGCCTTTTGTTTCATGAACAGGATGAGCATCCTGCAGTTTCTAACTGTAACAACTAATTAACCACAACTTTTTCAAAGATTTAACAAAAACAGAACAGATCAAAAGGTCAAATGCATTGTAGATAAAATTAGATAAAATACAGATATTTAGATATAGAAATGGCAGCAACCCAGTACAGAAGCCTGGGGGGGGAAACACAAAACAACAATATGAGGCTTACATGATAAACACATGATAATAAATATCAACTCTTTCTCACTTTCAGATTCTAATCTGTGCATACAGAGGGTTCTAGAGCTCCAGGTGTTTGGAGCCTCCAAGAGGAGCCAAATCCTTCATTTCAATTTGTCGGCCATGAAGAGATGCTTCATTGTGATGTTCGGGTGATGTATAAAACTGTGGTGCACTAAATAGGATTAACAAAGTCTACGTAATAACAGTTGCTAAGTTTAATGCCCAGTCCAGTATGTGGCTACAAGTGATAGGCTTTAATGCAAGGTGCACTGTGCAAAAGAGAGGAGCAAGTTATCAATAATAATGATAAGAAACACATTGATAGAGAACCAAACACATGCATATGAATGAATGAATTTGCAACATAACAATCCAACAAACACAAAGCTGGACCGCCTCAACTATTGAAAACAGTTGAACTAATGGAATTTACCTTTAGAAAACATTTAAAGGCAATGCTGGGGTATACTGGGATTTCCTGTGGTCACACTGCGGGTGAAAATGGGAAAGTCTATGGTTTACACATCTCCCCATTATTGCGATAGAGCACTGCAACATGTTCCTGGCTACCTGACACCATGTTAAACCTACATAGACAATTATAAAGACTTATTTATCAGTTGAAAGTGATCTTATTTTAGTTTTACCTAATAATAAACCTACTGATGTTTCTTGGAACTTTTACAAATGTTTGTATCAGTTTAATGTCGTGTCGTGTAGACTTCTGAACACTGCCCCTGCACTGATGCAGTTATATAGCCCTCAAACTCACAATAAAACCTGATGACGTCAATAACTTTACCCTTAACTGAAATCCCTGACCTTTATCTGGGTTCTGGTGTTCTATTTTTGTATACAATCAAAGAAACTGATCCTAAATCAACAGTAAGCATCTCTCTAAAGGACAGCCATGTCCATTAGACGTCAAACTCGAGGCTTCCCTTTGACTAGTCGCATGTAAGCAGTACACCCGGCCCCCGCCTCCCACCGCTGGCATTACAGCATGAGCTGATGATGAGATTGGACTGAGATAAGAAAGCCGCGTGGATTTACGCTTCTCGCCTTGACAAATTGAATCTGTGAAGTGTAGAAACAGAAAGATGCCCGAGCCGATGAGGATAACGGGAGCTTATCCATAACTGCGGACCTCTTTATGCACGGAATCAAATAATGCGATTGATTTGATAAAGAGAGAACGCAGATACGCCAGCGTGAGTTTAATAAGGCAGGATGTGAACTGTGGGGAAAGAACATTAATGAGCTGCTAATCGAGGAATGAGAGCCAACACACACACACACACACACACACACACACACACAAATTCCATGCTTTTTTTCAGCTTATCTCATTCCAAGCTCTCTCTCTTTCACTCCCTCTCACAAAAACTCTTTCTCTCTTTCCCCTCTCACACTTTTTTCTTTCTCTCTCTTGCTCTTGCCCCCCCCCCCACTCTCTCTGTCTCTCTCTTCTTTCTTCCTCCTCTCCCTGAACTTCCTCTGAGCAAAGACCAAGATGCAGACCAGGGATCCATGCTAGTGATGCTTTTATTAAAGAAAACAAAACAAGAACATAAACAGGCATGCGGGCCTCCAGATAACAGGAACGTGAACAACTAGAAACCGGAACGGGAAACAGGACAAAAGCTCTAACTGAGGCGATGGACACATAATGGATGACTAACACAAACAGACTTAAATACAACCAGAAATCAGGAACCTAACCCCAAACAGATGCAAACGTGAATCACATGACAACAAAAACCCAGAAAACTCATCAAAATAAAAGCCCCCCAGAACACAGAACAGAAAGCAGAGCAAAACAGAACTAAAACACTAACAAAAAGGCAGTGGCCCTAACTGGCCACTGGCATAACCGTGACAAACGTTGTTGTTAGATTTGACAATTATTGTTGAATGTGTTCAGACAAAGGCAACAAATTATTTTAACAGGATAAATTAAACATTTGCAAAATGTGTGGGTCTGGGTAAAAAAAAAAAATTTAATTGAGAAAAGTTCAGACTTTCATGCTGTTATTTAATTATGTAATAGGAGCGAGTGTGGTGTGCTCTGAAACTCTTCAGTATAATTGCTTGTAATTGCTTGTCTCACTGTAGTCACATCTAATAATTGCACATAGTTTTATATCAATATTCTTCAAGCAGCAATTTTAAGAGCTGCAATAGTAATGCAGTGTTTAATGTCTCTTGTCTCTTCTTAATAATAGAATAACAGAATAATTGAGCCTAATATTGAGTAGTACAGTAACAGAACCAAAACAGTCCCCATTTGACTGTCTTCATGCATGAGAACATGAAATCAAATCATAGTGTGGCAGACAGGCCCTAGGGTAGTAATTTGGATTCTGCTGGATGGGCAGGCGACTGACTCAGCAAACCGCTGGCCCTCTTAGGCAGAGCTTACGGCTGCCTCATTAAAAACAGCAAATGAAGGATGTCTTATTGCCGACTGTAGAAGTGAAGTTTTATGTGTGTGATGTGCATTTAGAGTCATTCAGAGTCAGAGTGCATTTAGAGTCGTTCAGAGTCAGAAGACGTAAGGAAGTAGGAGACATCAAGAGAGGAAAGAAAGAAAGGAGCCAAGATGGAAGGAAAAGAGTATAAGTAGGGCTGGATGTACTGTGTGAACTAGGCTGACTGTAGTTAAAACAAGATGGAGAATTGAAATGAGAGAAGAATACATTTAAATGTGTATAAATATAGATCATAAACCAGATGGATCTTTGTTTCAGAGACTTTAATGGATGTCACTATTACATTTCTGTCCAACTTCTGTGATCATTTCTAATTAGCTTCATGAGGCCAATCCCTGCACAAATTCCTAACCTGTTTACATGATCTTGTAATTTTGCTTTACCCTCCTATTCGACTTCATACCCATCAATGGGTCTAACACAAGATGTAGTTGATCAGATGTTTTCTGCCTACTTAACTGGTAGAAATATTAGTCTAGTCAAGTCAAGCTGAGTAGATTTATTGTCATATCAGCCCTGTACACAGCACTCAGAAACAGACTGTACTCTTCCTTGTAGGCTTGTACAACTAATATCATAACTGATCCATCTAATATCAAGATGCCCTCAGCTTGCCCATTAGAGATCTGTACCTGGATTTCTGTAACGCTGTTTTAGGACAATGTCTGCACATATGAACTGAATTCAGTTGAATCAGGTTGAACTACATGAGCACAAACAGAAGGAGCAGCCTTATCTACAGCAAATCTCAGTGTTATTGATTATTTTTATAAGAAGGAAATGCAGAAGATTAGGACAAACAAAGGACAAACACATTGTCTCTGTTGGCATCATCTCATTTCTGTGAAACCACATGTAGGAGAAACAAAATGTTTCCTAAAGGGCCCACTGCCTACATGTTGTATTTTTAAGTAATTACAATTGGGATGTGGTGACATTTGTGTAGTAAAAAATTAAATCATTTTATTTTAAAAAACCTGGTTTTACATAGAAAATACATTGTAACTTGAGTGCATGTTAATGTAATGCTACTGGTCCATATATTCATTATCACAAAAGTTAAAGGAAAACTACCATTGTTAGATTATATGAAATAAATACAGAAAAACAACAGATGTGGAGTTATAGGCTATTGAGTTTTATTAAATTTGGATATGATAGCAACACATTTTGATTACCAATCCGTTTTCCTCTTTTTAACTAATCGGCTAATGTGTCACATTCACGTCATTCAGTTTATCCACTACTGTGTGTGTGTGTGTGTGTGTGTGTGTGTGTGTGTGTGTGTGTGTGTGTGTGTGTGTGTGTGTGTGTGTTTTTTTGT
>JBBPDB010057373.1:0-28343 GCA_037974465.1 Brachypetersius altus | reverse complement strand
GAGAGAGAGAGAGAGAGAGAGAGAGAGAGAGAGAGAGAGAGAGAGAGAGAGAGAGAGAGAGAGAGAGAAAGACAGAGTGGGTTTTTAGGACTTTTCCTTTACCGTTTATGTTACACTGTGTTTGTACAAAGGGGAAAGACAAAATCCCAAGTGCCAGAATCCCACACAGTCCCCCTTACAGACACACACACACACACACACACACACACACACACACACACACACTACTGGTGAAAGAAAGCGCGCCAGACTGTTTGGAAAGTACAGTAGTCCCTCATGACCTTTTTTTTTTAAATTCTGGCAACAACACTGCAGCACTTTCTCACACTTCTAAGCCAAGGCAGAGAACATTCATTCTACTGCTGTATTAAATGTGGTCTGTTTAAAGAATCAACACAGTATTATTATTATAATACCAATGCAGTATTATACAGCATTCATGAAATCATGAATAATAAAAAATGAAACTATTACAATCTGAGACTATTAAACTGCAAATTATATCCCAGTCTAGAACTGTGCATCTGACAGATACGATTTTAAGATAGATGATTGTGAAATTTACCATTTACAAAATAGCTGTGAATGTAGAACTGAAATTTAAATAAAAATTTTAATATACCAATATTAATGATAAAACCATAAAACTGACTATCATGAAACTAGCATGAAACTGATAATGTACATCAAATTACTTAAGCTTTTTTGAATCCCAGTCTGGATATTATGTAATTGTATTGATATCTCAAATGAGAAATTGAGAAACTGTTTACATTACAATAAATGTGAAAGTGACATTAAAAAGCTGGTGTGACAGAAATGATGGTTAGTGTTCTCCCCCAGGTGTGCTGAGCTGTCCAGTGACGTGTTAGCAGCAGTTTAAAAAAAATGCGTTGCCAAGTTTATGCGACTCAGAGGAAGCAGCAGTGTTGGTATCGTGAGATTGGGGGAGTCCTGACTAGCTGGGATAGGAGATTCCTTAACTGGAGATTAAATAACTAAATAAATGAGACAATTTGGAATTATTTTTTTAACTGAAAATTGTTACAGAACCTAACTATGGTTCTAAATCTTGCAGTTATGTGTGTGTGTGTGTGTGTGTGTGTGTGTGTGTGTGTGTGTGTGTGGCCGGAACTCTTCAGTATCTAATGGGAAATCTGGTGGTATCAGTGTCCCTCTATTTCTGAGCTGTGATGTTGAGCTCAGATATCGAAGCAGCAGACACTGATTTAGGAACTGAAGAATGTGGTTATGAAGGTCTCATCTTTGAAGTGTATATACCTGCACTCACATATACAAATGCGTGCTTGCTTTTGCATGTGTGCTCACAGATCTCCCAATAAGGCTATCAGCAGTCCATACATTTTCAAAGTCATAACAAGACATTTTTTAATAACATATTGTTTTCCATTTTATAACTTTTTACATTTTTTATAATCATGTCAGTATTTTAACACTGTGAGAAACTTTCAAAACAAAAACCAATGACACACACACACACACACACACACACACGTATATATATATATATATATATATATACACACATATATACACATATATGTTAATACAAATACTGTATATATTCATTACAGTGAACCCCTTCAACTTGAGTTCTGGGATGTTTGTGTGAATTCTAGTAGCGTTTGTCCTGTTTACTGTGGCGACCTAAAAGTGAGTCCCAGGGCTGCGTCATCCCTCCATCCCTTTGGTTTCCCACCCTTTCAACACTGTTTTGCTCCGCAATCCTCACCATTCTGTGGCAAGGCTTTTTCAGAGGGATGCCATGCCCAGTATTCCGAGTTCATTGTTGCTCTATTAATAGCACAGGGTGGGATAGTGTGTGAGCCGGCAGCTGGCGGGAAGGAAATGGGCCTGGAGAGGAGCGGGATTATTGGGAGAGAGCAGAGGGGGTCACTCGCCAGAGTCTGGAATTAGGGAATCTCAGAATTGCAGGACGCTGTGAATGAGAGGATTTGGGATGATTTAGGCAGGAGTTGCGCAGCCGAGTGAACTGAACCTTGATCTTGACACTGTTGGGATGATTGTAATCGTGGTGGTGGTGGTGGTGGTGGTGTGTGCGTGTGTGTACAAAAACATGCCTGCTTAAACTCCCACACTCAAATATGACCAACAGTTGTCCACACTCTAATCCTTAATCTTCTGCAGATCACGGTGATATGAGAAAGACTGAGAGTGCACGCTACAGTGGAACCTTACTGGGGGCTGTGCCCAGCATTCACACAACATATAAGGATGTAAAAACCTGTCAATACTTTGGTCTGAAGTAGGCAATTCAAATGCATCATTCTTGCAACATTATACTTTATTATTATTATATGTGACAAACTATGCAAAAAAATTATATTCAGTGTTAAATCATGTGCAGTTTCCAAATGTAAAAATATTCTATATTCCTCGATTGTGTTTACTGTGTATATATTTGCTGCTGTGACAGCTATGTATTAAGTGTATTTAAAAAAATAACACTGAATCATACTAAAATAATCAAATTGCATTGCAATTAATTATAACATTAAAATGTAACAGAGATTTAGTTCAGAATCACTTTATTAGTCAAGTACACATGCATGTACGAGGTATCTATGCAAGGAATTTGGTGACATGTTTGTAAGGAACTCAAATTTGAAACAAAAAAATGTGAAAATAAAGGTTCAATACATGTATGGCAATACAAATCAGATGGGGGTCAGTGTAGATACTGGATGTGTGACAGTAACTGGTAAAAAACTGTCTAAAATAAAAAGAAAACAATAAATTGATGAACAAATGCTATATAGGTTAAATAGTTACATAGGTTAAAGCATCTTGACTTCTAATGAAATCAATACTTGTCTGTGAAGTGTTTTAAAATTAGTATTCAGTCTCTTTTGCAAAGACTGAGTAGAATAAGAAACATACAAGTATTTTACATTTGATAAATAAGCATTTAAATACATAAGCATTTTCCCTATGTGCCCTGTGTTACCTCTTTGCCCATTTTAACTGTCTACAACACCGAATAAATTTAGAACAGTACTCAGCCTACACTACTTATATATGTAGTCAAGACAAGACAGCTTCCTCTAAGTATTCATAATATAAATGAGTCACGATTCCTGCAAAAAAGTTCTGCAGAGAGCAGTGAGTAAGAGCTGATATAATCACCATCTTCTACCACAGACTGACAAATAGGGTCATTCCTGACCGGGTCATTTCTTTGACTTCTCTGTTGTTCTTCCCTAAAGTAGCAGCATCCTGCCCGCCTCTTCCTTTTGGTTTTACGCCGGTGCATGTACTCTGGCATTATCCGGCTTTGACTTTGACTGTGGAATGTTAACTATCCTGTCCTTCACCCAACACCCAATTTCTCCCCTGGAAACCTCTCATTCTGCTGTCCGTCAGATTTCTCCCTGATAGACCCTCCTCTTTAAAATGTTTCACGAGCATTCTCATGTTTCTTCCACACCCTCAGACCTGCATACCTCATAAAGGAGGGCATCCCACCAGGGTCTTTGGGGACCATGGTATTCAAAAGTGAGCAGTGTTTTAAAAATCTGTACCCAATGTACTGCACTGTGCAATGTTTTACTTACGCTTGTTTGATAGCGCACTATCAAATAAACAGTACAGGAAGAATGAAACATTGATATTATGTAGATTTTTTGGTACTGTATGTCATTGTTCTTTTTGGTGTAATCTCAAAGTCCTCAGTGTCTTGTTTTTTTTTCTTTTTATTCTGTTTTTATTCTGACTTTTTATGTACAACACTGTGTGACTTTTGTCAGAGAAAGGCACTATAAAAATAAATTTTACTTACTCACTCAACTTCTCACAAAATAGTCAATAAGCTAAGGTAAACAAAACAATGTCAATATCCATTCTCTGCCAATAAATGTATTCTTTTGTTGCAGAAGTTTTGAGGTTAGAGAATCTTTACAGGATGTTGGTAAAACACTAAGGAGCACATTAATAACAATCTTTCATGCTACGAAAAAATGAACTAGTAGCACAAGTAACCATCTGCAGAACCATAACAACAGCATGGCATTCCATAGTAATTATCTAGCAATACTAGTAACCACCTGGGATGCGATAGCAAGGCTGTAGCAACTAGCAACACCCTAGCAACCACAAAAGATACCATAGCAATCACATAGCAACAACCCAGCAATAACTTAACACACCATGACAGACACCTCAGCAACCTATGGAATACTAAAGCAACCACCTGGGACATCCTGATAACCCTGGCAACACCCTAGCAACCACCTGGGATCTGATTGAGCTGTCAAATCACTCTGGAAATGCAATTTTTAGCTAGTGGATAGTTTATTCATGTAACTGTAGTACATTCAACATGTTTGCTACCTTTTGAACTTCCACATAGTCCAGCTGGTTAGCACAATATGTTCATCTGGAAACTGTGTGTTACATACTGAATCTACACTCCCACCCATTGGCAAATTCATGCTAATGTTCTGTAAAGCTTCTCAAAACTTACAATAGTTGCTACAGAAGAATGCATCTGTGGGCAGAGCAGGCCATTTGGCACCCTTCACTGCTTAAGTGATGCCGTATGGTGGAATTGTTAAAGCACTGAAATATAAGACATTTCATTTGACTGATGCGCGAACCAGTGATGTGCTCAACAGTAATATTGCTGTTAATTTATTCAGTCCGTTACTCGGCAACCCAGGTTTAAATCCGGATCACCTCAGACCTTACTTTCTTGCTGGGTATAAGCCCTGTCTCTCGGTTCTGGCTGTATCTGAGATCAGGAGTATTTTGGACTCTTACCTTTTTATAAGAAAAGATAAAATAACCCTTTATTCTGGAAATGTGCAATGTCACATCAGCAAAGTTGATAGAACAAAAGAAGAAAAGGCCTATAGCATAAAACACTATACAGCAGTGTATAGTGTATTACAGTGTAATATAAAATGTACACTATACAAATAATATCTAAACAGGAAAAACGTATATAAGTTACACTAGATATGGATGCATTTGCTGTATGCTGACTTCAAAGTTGGCTAAATGTACGCTAATGCTCCAACAGGATGACAAATAAAGGAAGTAACTATTCCTACATAACACTTGACATCTGTCCACCCTCTAGTAGTGTCTGTGCGGCACGTACTGTATCTCATTGTGTCCTTTTCTTTCAGTATGAATTGGAGTATAAGTAGACAATCGCTATTTTAATGATTGGACAGCACTGAAAAAAGCACTTATGATGTAAATACTGGCCTTTTCTATTTGAACATTTTTCAGTTCAGGGCGTCTTGAGCTTTCCACTCAACACAGCTATGCAATGCAAGCACCAAAACAATGCACAAAGAAACATATAACTTCCATTGAAAACAATAGAAAATGCCACCCCTGTCTGCAAAAACATTTCCAGTGTGGCCTCCACTAAGGCCTGAAATATTTGATCTATCAGATCATCTTACTGGAACCAGCAGCAACAGGTGGGAGTATAACATGACGGATGGATCACATCCTTTTTTTTTTACTTTATGAATCTTTTATGAATAGACAAATGTCTGTCCACAGCTGAATTTTAAGCCCTGATGATCTAAACTCATGGTCTTTATATGAAGCCTTCTGTTGAAATGAATAACACTCCAGTCTTACACCCAACAATGACAGATGTATAGTCACCAGCGCTGCTCCTGGAGATCCTTCCTGCTGGGTTCAGCTCCAGCTGGTAAAACGGTGTCTGAAAAAACACTGATTAGTTGTAAGCAGGTGCAGCCATCAGGGGTCCGAACTAAACTTTATAGGAAGGGGGTAGACCAGAAGCAGGTTGGTGATGCCTGGGCAGGATGTTTTTGTTTGAAGAAAGGGATTGTTCTTTTGTTAGAAAAGAAGGAGTTTGTAGCTTTAGATGTGTGTGTGTGTGTGTGTGTGTGTGTGTGTGTGTGTGTGTGTGTGTGTGTGTGTGTGTTTATTATTGCTACAGGATGCTGATTGTCCTCTGCTCATTAAGAAGGATCTGTTGGTCATTTCATCCTCTCATGGGTTATTAGGACTCTGTTAGAGCTGAAGAGACACACTGGCCTATTGTGACAGCCTGATCATTAGAGGCCTGAATCACTCACTCCTACTCTGTGGTCAGTGATCACATGCTATTCTATTTGTCATGTGCCAGATAACTTGGGTCATGAGAGAACAAAGAAGACAAGAAATTGATTCTCCTGCAGGTTTTCTTTTTTATTTTATTCATTTCTTTTAGAGATTCACTGGTGAACTGAATACTAAATACCTTTTCCTTTATTTCTCACATACAGCACCTAGATACCCATTTAACAGAGCAGTATGTACTTTTAAAAGTTAATATTAGAATGTATACAAATAATAATATTCTTCTTCTACTACATTCGGCTTTCTCTTTCCATTTCCCTGCATGTCCTCCATCCCCACAACCATAAACCTCCTACTAGGCCTTCCTCTTCTCTTCTTCCCACCAGCTCCATCCTCAGCATCATTCTCCCACCATAATCAGAGTCTCTCCTCAGCGCAGGTCCAAACCAACGCAATCTTGCCTGTCTGACTTTTCCTCCAGTAGAGCTAACTCAAGCTGTAATATTTGTATACAAATAACAGTAAAACGGCAAACAGTAATGTTATGTATCTCTATTTATTTGCTTAATCAATCCCAGACTTCTACTAGTAGAAGCCCGTTTCATTTCAATAAATCAGGAGCGACTGATGGAATTCCACAAATCCAAACAAAGATTGGAGGTATCAAGGTGAAATCATGAACCAAACCTGTGTTTTCTAACCTGCTCACTTCTGCACAGCACTGTATGTTCCATTGTTTTAAGAGAGTTATAGATTATTTATAGTAATGACTAGATGACAGCAGAGGTGTTCTGTTCCAATCCCACAGAAGAGTTACTGTAACACAAATTCATGCTGGCTATGATAGAAATGTGTCTGTGTGCTTCACATCCCGCTGCGCACCACACACCAGTCATAGTGCTTTATCCTAAAGCAGGGGTTGGTAACTCCAGCACAGTTGGATGGTGGTGCTCTTCAAACACATTCACTAAACCTGACAATTAACTGACGAGGTGAACCAGGTGTTTCTGAGCAGGGAAATGACAAAAACGTGCTGGACTACAGCCCTGCTGAACCGGAGTTGCCTAGCACTGTCCTAAAGCTTGAAACTACTGCACCAACGCTATGATGCTCTGGTTTAAAACACATCTCAAACTGCAGTCAGTAACTCGGAGAGGAAGTAATGTTGTTTACATGGCCGGAAAAAAATATATTGTTAATAAAGAGCATTCTTTTATTAAACGTTCTCTGTAACATTAACAGTACATTAACAGTCAACACGACAATTAAACAAAGCAAAATAAAGGCTAATGCGAGGGCAGAGAGAGGAAAAAACATACGACTAGTCGCCTACTCTCAGGGGGCATCGACTCGTGCCTCTGAGGTTGACTTGTCGAATTTGTGTTAATGCTCTACATTAAACAGTGCTAGAAGTCACTGCTGTCCACACCTTTATTAAAAGCAAACTATATAACTTTATATTGACACAAATATGAAGTGGAACGTCCCCTGCCATGTAAAGTTCTTTTAGAAAACTACAGGGTTTACCTCACAAATATATTACAAAAATAGTAGGCATACATAGGTCACCTTTTGGTGAGACTTTTAAAGTGCTCCCCTTAGCACCCCTCACCCCCTGCAATCCAAACCCTGGCTTCCCAGAAATACCTCACACCATATCAACATGCTTATATGAATTATTTCAGAAAGCAATGTCAAAAATGAGACTTAAGTGCAGACAGCATTGACAATGAGTGGACAAATGATGAAGACCTTACATGATTTAATATTACATGATTTAATATTGCTATGTCTGCCTGTGGTGACAAATATGGCTTCAGAAGTCATCTCTGAAGTTCTTCATCTGATCTGCGTTTGGTGTCTGATTTCCAAAAACGTTCTGCAGCGTGGAACGAAGACAAAACTGCAGTGTGTAAAATTCTATTACACTCATGGCCGCAAGAACCACAGGGGGCAAGTGGGGCTTTTGACTAATCTCTTTTCAATGTACTAGGATGATGCAGCACAACTTTTGGATTGAGTTCAACCCACTTGTTAAAAAAAGAAAAACACTTTCACTCTCCCTAACCTCAAAGATCTCTGATCGTTACCATGCTATGTAATGTACTAAATGCTGTCTTGCTAGAATTTCCTCAAAGATGTTAGTTAACAAGGAGCTACTTTACAATGAGACTATCCTTATGAAGTGTTTATAAATGATTTATAATCTACTTGTTTATTAGGTTGCAGGCTCACAATTTGAAAGATCTGAGATTTTGTTAGTTGCTGAGCTTATCTTGTCGCTTTTCTTAGACAGAATGTAAAACTGTTCACCTCACCAGGTATCTGTTAACATGCTACTAATGTTAAAACACCAACTTAGCCAAATAGTGAGCCTGCATCAACATATGACAACTGCTGTAATCGTTTATAAACCCTTTATAAGCGTGGTCTTATTGTAAAGTGGTTAACAATTAACAATGCTAATGGACTTTGTCAATAGATTGAGCCTTTGCTTTAGGAGACCGTTGAAATGTGACCATGTACAAAGTTGGAATGCTTTTGGATGGCGAGGACGATGCAGCAGTAATGTGACTATAGGTGTAAAAATGTGTAATAGTAAGCAAGGTTAGCATGTTATATTTATGCTTACATAAAGGGGAAGCAAGCACCCCAGAACTGAATCTCCATCTAGAACCTTCACAATGGCTGTTGCTGGATCTTGTGCTTTTGTCTGCATCTAAGTAGGATGTCCAAGTAGGACGCAAAGTCGCCCGAATCTTAATTTAGTTCCCAAAAAAAACGAAAGCTGTTGGCATCCAAAAAGTGTGAAATGCATCCGCTGCTGGAGATCCGGGATTGTTCACAGTTGTCATGGCTGTGAGCGCGATGCCAAAAAATGCTCTTATTGTTGAGATGTGTCATTCCGTTACTGTCAGTCCATACACCCCCCCCACACACACACACACACATCTCTCCACCATACACACACACACACTCACACTCACACACATACGCACAAACAATGAGTTCATGTCTCTTAGACGAAAACAGGAAGAGGCAGTCAGAGATTTATCCACCGCCTAAACCTCTGCACTCCCTAACACATGCCTGTGAGTCAGTTATAAGCAGAGAGCGGTTCTGTGGCGCAGTGTGTCCCATTGTTTCTTTCACTCTATTTTTCTGCTGTAAATTGGATGAAAGTAAATTAGAATTACAGGGACACCACTGTATGGTCTATGTTTATTTAGGACACAAAAATGACACAATAGTAAAGAAAATGGTCATATATGGAACAACAACAACTCAAAGAACATTTACTGTCTTCTTTGTATGTTTCAGTGGTTCATTGAAATCTGCTATAAGTGGTTCTTTACAAAACAAAAAGGGTTCCTTGGACCTTTTTTGAATATTATATGGAACCCTTTTTGCTGAGTGGTACTAAAGCATTACTGGTATGTTTGCTTTGAACTGTGTAACTTATACAAACTGTTTAGTCAGTGTGTGATTTAGAGTCTTTCTGCTTGCAAAGTTAGCATTGGAATAAATACAAACAAACAAGAAAGCAGTAAAAAGTATCAAGATTTGTTTTCTTTGTGAAAAGTAGTTGATATTTTGTGAGATGGTGAGGAGAACACAGGTTCGGGTCCAGATTCCTCCTCCGTTCCTCCAGTCGTAGTTTGGATTTGTGAAACTCATTAGCAGCTAATGATTTCATTTAATGACTGATCGAGTCAAATCCAGGTTTCTGATGGAAATCACATGTAATACTGAACTTCCACAAGCAACACATTCATATTTTGTACTTAGAATTACTATTTACTGTATGTGTTCTTTTATTTAGTATACCTAATAATATTAATGGGAAAAACAGTTTTTTTAATACTATTTTTGCAGGTACTTTTGCAAGATTTTCCGCAATACTCTACCTGATTTTGACCACAGGTGTAACTGCTAAACAAGAAACCTCAAACTTCTGTTACTTCTGTTACTACTAATTCAGTCTTACCTCAAACCAACAGTATATTAACATGACCACAGCTCAAACTGACATTTCTCTTTGGTCCAGCTGAACCCTGAGGAAATCGTAAGCAACCTGAACTATGACATCCAACTTAAAGTTGCAAACTTCTACACCAACCCGATGGAATATTGACAAAATTCCGACTAAACGCGAATGTGTCTTGATAAACTCTGATGAACATGCAACAGAAAGTCTGAGCTGAATTCTGTCGGGCTAGAGTCAGGCTGGGATAGATTTTGGTTGGTATACAGTCAGGTTTGGACAGGTGAGTGAGTGAGTGCCATCCACCAGTGATCAACAACTTAATGGCCTTTAAACAAATTGTTGTGTATGGGCTTCCCTGATTTCTTTTTCTATTTAATAATCTTTTATACCTCCTTCTTCTATGTCCCTCACATCTACAGCTGCACGCTTATATGAGAAGTTATTTTGGATCAATTCCTCTCTCTGTGAAGGAGAACATGAAAGGCAATCACAGCTTAAAGATATGCAAATACTCGTGCACACACACACACACACACACACACACACACACACACACAAATGTGCACACCAGCAAGAAGTAAACACACCACTGATATATAACTTAGGGCAGTGATTTTCAAACTGTGTCACCTATACCGACAGTGTTGCATCAGTAGGACTGTGTGGGTGTGTATGTTTTGAATTGTAAATTATACATTTACATGTTTAGCACAAACACAACATACACAGAATGTGGAGAGGACTAACGTGTAGCAGAGATGCAGTTATGGAGAGCTACAGAGTCAGTTTGTCCTGACCAAGTAAAATATAATTGTTCCCTGGACTTGCCACCAGAGGGAGCCCTAGGGCTGGTGCCTCCACACCTTTTGCCTGGGGGAGGCCTAGGGCACCTACAGCTTAAAATCATTATAATCAGTAGCAGCTGCAGTCTAGCCTTTATAAGCAGGGCAAGTCATTGGGTAAGACTTAGCTGTACTGGTAAACCTGAGCCATCTTTAGCTCCTTTAGCCCTTATGTTTGGAGCTTCGGGGTGCTCCAGGAAACCCTTCTGTTTCCCTGTGTCCATCTCATCCGGACCATTTCCCCTTTTGTCTGTGTCATTCAGACCTCCCGCTCTTCTTAATAACTAGTGTTCCATCATCCATCCTTGGGCCCCCTTTGGGCACCCTCTTCAACACGCAATCAGAAACGAATGCAGCACATTCTCTGTTAGGCATGCATGTCTATTCTCCTTTTTTTCATTTCTCTGAGGGAACTACTTGTCCATTCTTTTCAGACCCACCAATCTGTGCCCCAACTGGCTTTTTTAAAACCTCGCCTTTCTTCCTGCCACCTCTTTTCAGGCTGTTCCTTCATAAGAGGCATTTGGCTGAGTCACCACCCATATTCCACCCCAGTGGCTCAGTGGTATCACGCTTGTGGCAAAGCTTTTTCCTTCTATCTCCACGCCACAGTTTTGACCTTCATTCATGACATTTTTTTCCTCCAAGACTCATGGCACATTTGCGAGGCTCCCCCATTCTGCACTTGGCGGCACTTGTACAGTGTAAAGAGAGATGGGCTTTATCTGGGGTCTATCTGTGCATGTGTGTCTCTACCACATGAAGTTACTCCAGTATATGCAATTTAATAAGGAACTGCTGGTGCTTTGATACTTGAGAAGCAAGACTTCCTACAGTGTGTTTTTATCACGGCATCTTTTGTCATCTGAATGTCTAATCAGTGCTAATTGTAGTTCAGCATGCCCTAAAACCTTCTGAGCTAAACAGAGGGACACACAACCATTTTCTGGGGTTCGGAAGAATCTTTTATAGTTCTTTTAAGAGAACTATGTGAATTGTTTCTATAAAGCGCTACTTAGGTATTCTATATAAGTAGCAAGCTATCTACAGAGCCATATACAGCCACTTATTTTAACCATAAAGGCTTTTTATGGCAATGTTATATTACAGCACGACTACAAGAGCTTTATATATCCTAAATACACATCAGATAACAACTGTTATAAAATACTGACCACCTATTAGCAATTCTGTCTGCTGTGTGTGTAATGGGTGAGATCCAGAAACATTTAATAAATAAACAAAAAATAAGACACTGAACAGCACATCAACAAGGGATCTGGGGTAGACATAAACACAAGAAAATAATAGCAACTATAACAAAGACACAAGCAAAGTGACATGACAGCACAGTTGCAAAGTTTTAATGAGACATTTCACAAGAAGTTTGCAAAGAATCCACAAACACTGACTGAAACACAAGGGTAAATATGAGGTCTTTAGGGGAAGAGTGGACAAAGTCCAGTTTCTGTTGTTTTGAAAAATCGGCCAGTGAAAATCAATCGCTGCAAATATTTCAGAATTGCATATGGACTTGGTTCATTATTCTCCACAAAATATACAGTGTTTAGATGGTATTGACATTGAAAGAGCTGATACCCAAAAAAGTGGACTTGGTCCTCTTTTCCTCTCAAGGCCTCATATACCCACTAGGGAAACGAGAACATCCGGGCAGAGAAGGAGACAGAAACAAGATACAGGTAAACAAAGTAACAAGGGAACTGGGCTAAGGTGGGCTAAGACCAAAACAAAAACAAAACTCAAATGAAAGATAGAGACATGATCTGCACTGGAAACAGTGCATAAACAATGACTAAACAATGATAACCGTGGCTTGTACCAGGAGTTGGGTGGCATAAACTACTGCTCCGTTAATAAACACCATTAATGATTACAGGCTTCAAATGAAAGTACTTACTGTAGTTTTTACTGTAAAAACAACAGAATGTCCTACAAGCTACAGTATATAGGTCAGATCTGCTTTAAACAGCTGTAAACCCAGGCTGAATCTCAAACGGCTCTGTTACCCCTATATAGTGTGATGTACAAGTAAGTTAGGTTTGAATTCTTATTAAACTCCAGATGGGAACAGCTATAAATAAAAAAGTCAAATAAACCAGGTTTCCTTTATAAGGTATGTAATAGTGCATGTCAGACATCATATTAACCGATGGTTAGTTAAATTCTAGACTGTTTCATACCATGAACTTTCACTTAATAGCTTGTTCAATGTCTAAAACTTGTTTGGTGATGCCATAATTCTAATTATTTAAGGTTGCTGTTATAGGTCAACAGTGATGAATAAAAATTAGAACATTTTCTGGCTAATAAAGGTGATGATCACACATTTACTGACATTTACAAACAATGATCACGCATTTACTGGGTAACAATGTATACTGAGTGTACTTTAGTAAATATTAAATGAGCAACATGAGTCATGTGAAAATGACAAAAATATGAGTGTGTGCAAAACACACTGACTGGTAGTAAGGGAAACAAGTAATGCACTTTGTAAGGAGTAGAGAAGAAGGCTGAGCATGAGTCGAAACACACCCTAGCCTAAGTCACAAAACTATCCTAACACAGCCGTAAAATCATAAAAATACAACACAGCCACAGAAATACACTTATACACAGCGTTACTGTGTATTCTTCCAAATTACTTCAGCCACGTAGTCCTATGAGGCTAACGCTGTAACCCAAGTGGGAGTAGCAGTGGGAGCGAGCGTCATAAATTCTAAACGATTTATGTTAATGTGTTAATAATTATGCACTACATATTGAAAAAAATATATATTTTATGTTGTTCAAAGGTCCTTAGTCACTGTAGCACGCAGCCTGTCATGTGTTAAAAAAAATTATATTCTACACTATACAGCCAAAAACATTGGGACATGTGGCCATTAAACCAACAGCAACTTTAATAACATAGCATTCAAATACAAAGACTTAAATATGAATATGGTGTCTCTTTGCAGCTACAACAGCTTCGACTCTTCTATCTGTAGTCATTCCACAAGATTTTCCACAAGCCCTGGCTCGCAATCTCTGTTCCAGTTCATCACAAAGGTGTTGGATGGGGTTGAGGTCAAGGCTCTGTTCGGGGCAGTCAAGTTCTTCCACACCAAACTCATCTAACCATGTCTTTATGGAGCTCGCTTTGTGCACTGGGACACAGTCATGCTGGATTAGAAAAGGTTCTTCCCCAAACTGTGTCCACAAAGTTGGAAGCATGGTCTGTGGTGGTTTGGTTTTGTACCATGCTGGTTGCTGCAGCAGGCACTTGTTACATTAGCCTCGCCTCCTCAGTGTAAACCCAGAGGAGCAAATTTCAGACTCTAAACTGTCTTGGCTGGTCGTGTACATTTGTGGTAAGGGTGGAAACTGTGGACCATATGAGAGGCTGCTCCTCTATGGCCAGTTGTAAAGCCATTTCAGAAGGATTGAGGACTTTCCAGCAAACATTGTTTAGTCGCTCTGAAGGCGTTTCGAGAGCACTGCGGCATCTGAGCTGCAAAAATAGGTCAGAGGATTTGGATCCTGGTTCTGAATAATTGTTCTGTTTTGGAACGTTTGTATGTCTGCGCGTGTGTGCGTGTGCGTGTGCGTCTACCAGCAACAACGATTTACAACCACACTGACAATTAGTTACATAGCTTCTTGGAGCAAGCTGTATTATTAAAAGTGATACACAAATTCATATTACTTCTTTCTTCCTCTCCATGTCAGACAACAGGAATGGAATTCAAACTGAGGGGGGGAAAGAGAGAGAGAGAGTGAGAAAGAAAGAGAGAGAGAGAGAGAGAGAGAGAGAGTTGCTTAATTATTAATTATCTTACAACTAGTGTGACATGCAGGCAAAATTCAGGCTCTAATGATGTTTACTTGTTAAGAATAACTTCACATGCGTGCACACACACACACACACACACACACACACACACACACACACACACACACACACAGTTGCTTGAAGATATTAATTAGCATCATCAAAGGTCAGCTTGTAAAATTGACCTGGTAAAACTACACAATACATTAAACAAGAAACATCTGCGCTGGTGTACACACACACACACACACACACACACACACACACACACACACACACACACACACACACACACACGCATACACACACTCACACACACACACACACATAAACACACACACACACTCTCACACACACACACTCACACACACACACACACTCTCACACACACACACATACACACACACATACACACACACACACACTCTCACACACACACACTCACACACACACATACACACACACATACACTCATGGTCACATTCAGAAAAGCCTTGTTCATACAGTCCTTACTTTTCAGTCCCTATGGCATAACACCAGAAGTATAAGTTTGACCTACTACCTATCTAACAGGCATCATGAATATTTGAATAGTTCTAAATAAAACCTGAATAGTTTGCAATTCATTAAAAATATAATGTCACCCCCCACCCAAGCCCTTTCACAGAAGGATTTGATATGTCATTACTTTTACATTACAATTTGCAGCTAGAATTAGAATTTCACTAATGTTCACCACCCAGACGTGAGAGAATTTCATTTTAATGCGTACGTTCAAAGCTGTGGATGCCCCCAAGAATTGTGAACCATCTAGATCCCACCTGAGCGAGGCACTGGAATTGAGCAGTGTGAGCACAGCCTGATTTACATGTTTACATTGGATTTCCTGCCATTTTTAGCACACATTGATGATGAATGGTGTGTTTTTGGGGTTTTAATTTACTTCATACATGTATTTCTACTACATGTATAACTACAAGCCACCAGCATGCTGTTTCAAGAAAAAAAACTGGTTTATTCCAACAGCAAAGCTTGGAAAGCTTGGGAAATACCTCATTAAAAGTCCAGTTTCCAGTGGGGGTTGCAGTATTTTTCCGATGTTAAACCGAATAACATGAAACATCCGGTTTGTCGTTGTCCATCTACCATTGTAATGTGATCACAGCATACGTTTCTTACTCTGGCAGAGTTTAGCTGGGATGTGAAGGCTCTGCCAGGATTTCCCCCACCTGCTCCTTCTAGATGAGTGTTAGTATTAGGAAGGGGGGCTGGTGGATGTTAATATAACTGTGTACCACAGGGACCCGGTTTGCATTCTCCAAAATCATTCAGAGCTCCGAAATGAAGTGTTTACTGCTGCAAACAAACTTTTTTGAACTCCTTAAATGCGGAGGAAGCATGCATATTCAATCACCAAGGTCTTCGAGCGCCTTCTCAGTGTAATATATTTCACTTTATTTATTTTCAAACATGTTCCGTTTCCTCTTAGCTTTAGGATCTCATGGATATTTCAGCAGGACACAGGGGTCAAGTTCCTAGGTCCTTCTTAGCTATCAAATCACAAGCAGGAATAGTGATGAAGATGATTCAATTGACCTCACAAGCAGCAGAGGTCTAAAATAAAAAAGGAGGATGGGTTAGGAGGTTCTATAAAAAAGACAAGTAGAGTGCCTTGAGGACTTGGCAAGATAGTAAATGATTCAGTTTTACAGATCAAAAGAAGAGATCAGTGTTGAGGGAGAGGCACCTGTGAAGCAAAGTGGTTTTATTTTCGTACACCATGACCACGTAAATAAACACACACACACAAAAACTCACACACACACAAACACAAACACATACCACACACAAACACACACCACACACAAACACACATGGTGCAACACAAATATAGAAAACATTTAAAAAGTTATGTTTTAAATTCTGGACAGTAGCCATCCTTTGGCTTGATGCATCTTTCATAGCATTTGCTCCAGGGGCTTTATAAGTGCTTGGGAGAAGCTTTTTAACAGTCTTGATGATCCACATATACTGAGACCTTGTTGCTTGCAAAATAAGACTTTTTGGTGGATTATTAAGAAAAGATTTTCTCAGTTTCGTTTCAGAAATTAATTTGCTCATAGGTATCTTAGGTAGTTTGTCTTAGAAACCAGTCTCAAAGCAGCACAATGGTAATCTGCCAATCTTGTTTTGAACTAAATCACACTTGTTCACATCAAGATCTCAGGTTCTTAGATTTGTATTCCCATGATATGTGATTTTCCTCGGAGCACAGATGAAGCAGGAAAACGAGGATCCATGCTAATAGTATTTATTAAACAGAAAACACAAAACCGAAAAACAAACCTGGCTCAATGGCCGCTACTAAACATGAACATGAACGAGGCTAAACACAATGAACATGAGGTGCAAAAATGAGGTGATGGACAGACGAGGGAAAACAGGCAAAACAGAACTTAAATACACCACGTAATCACAGTAACAAACACAAAACAGGTGAACATGGGGAACCAGGGGCAAAACAGAACAGAACGTTAAAATCAAAGTCCCAAACACATAACAAACAGAATCAAAACAGTGACAAAACAGTGGCCCCTAGTGGCCACTGACCCCAACCGTCGCAATATGAGTGATTTTAATAAAACTGAATACTTGTTTTCCCCTCAGTGTAGCTGATGCCATTCTTTCAGACTGAATCAGGATGTCAGTTTTCTGTCTGTCTCTCCATTCTCCATCACACTTTGGAAGTAGTTAAGAGAGGGTGAGCTGCGAATTGGATGAGAAAATTTCATTTTCGCGAGTGTGCAGCTCGAAGGATTTGTCGCTGTGCTCTTAAGAGAGCATATGAGATGTGTGAGAACGTTGTGCATCTCCACAGAGTTGCAAGCCTCTTGCTCTTCTCTGTAACAAACTCCTTAGGGAAGTTTGGTCAGAGAAGGAATTCAGACAGTGATGATATCAAGGAGTGTTCTGTTTCTGTTCACAGCGTTCTGTGACTACATCAGCATGGACTGTTGCTGGCGAAGAATGAACTTTTTGAGAGCAGTTCATAACAAGAAAAGTTGGGGAGGGACCTTGTGATATTCTGAGAACAACAAATGTTTCGTATTTGTCAGGTTTACGAGCATTTTATCCGTCTAGTCCCTAAAGTGTTCTGCTGAATTAAACAAAGCATTGATTCAAAAACACTGATTTATGTAAATGACACTATGGGCCTGATGTGCTTAGCCTTTGGTGTCTGTTTCAGGCACAACTCTTTCTGTCTGTGTGTTATGTACCACAGTTAATGAGTTTTACAGTGCAGTTTGAAGGCCATGCGCTTCATGTGCCTATGCATTTGCATTTGAGGAAGAGCCTCATAAAACAGTCCATTTGATTTGCTATTATATAAAAGCAGGTTTTGCACTGTGTCTGTGCTCATACGTATATCTGGACCTCTCATATACTGATGTACAGTATCAGTAAAATGTGGGGACACAGCATTTCAGAATGGATGTTGAAGATATACACCCAAATCATAAGTGAAAAGCTGTTTTCTAAATGTTTCAAACATTTCAAACTATGAGTTAATGAGGTGTACATATGTCACACGTCATACGTCGCATATTAGCAAACCTTAACAAATAATTGGTGCAAATTAAAGAGGTCCAATGCATGACTCATCAATCAGCCAAAGCACATTTGATGTCCAAATCTGGCTTCTGTGTGACCATGGCCATCATACATACTGAAGTATCTGATCCATATCAGTTTACTTGTCTGAATGTTGAAGGCAAGTTTTGTTTATTTCCACATCCACTGTGTCAACTTAATATTCTAAACCCATATTATGTGGTTGACTCATTATGTGGTAGTGTTTGTTAGCCTCCACTGCTGAACTCCAGACACGTCTTGGCTGATCAGCTACATCTGGAGTAATGGAAAACGTACTGACCAATTTCTCTTGCTGAACTGTTTCCTTAAGTGATTGAAGAAGGCAGTTGTTTATGGCAGTTGTCATGTAATCAAAGATCATAATATAATTAAAACAAGCACTAAATTTGACCAAAACTGGCATTATGTTGCTCAGGCCTGGCAGAATCATGTGAGGCTCCATCTGGTGACATTACTCCATCTGGTGGCTAAAAAAGTCTTCTAGCGCCTGAGAGTGTAGATCAACATAACGATAGATTCAGCACAATATTTGCATGCTGTAATGATCTATAACTCATAAGACAGAAGTGCATTTATATAAGCTTTCTATGAGAACCAATAAAAACCTGTATGTAAACAGACTTTTTTTTTTTACCCTGCTTATTCAAACGCATGATGCTTTCTGGGGCATAGCATGTTGTAGTTTGTACCTTACTGTATTCCTGTTATGACAAAAGGCTAATTTCAACCTGTAAAAGTGCCAAAACAGCCACATGTCAAAACCGATGACACTATAGTATAGTTGGTAGGAGATCACAGCAGGGAACAGTGTATGGGGGCGGTATCTTGCTCAAGGGTAACTCAGAGGTGCCACTAGCAGTCTTATTCAAATGTTACATTGATTGTCATTATGGGTTTAGGGAGATGTCGTGCAGCCTTATCAACCCTGCACCACATAAAAGGGCTTGAAGGATTTGCTGTGGTGGTCTTAAGAGAGCATGCGAGATGTTTGAGAACGTGCACAAAACGGTAACCTAAACAACCTATCAGATATTTTTCATTCAGTGTGTCTAATATTTTATACATTTAAGAATATGTATATTTTATAAATGGGACATGTTTTAAACTATTAAACTGTATCTTGTTTATCTGTTTTAAGTGTCCTTTATATTGCCAAAGTACTTTTATTGCAGTGTGTCTTTGTGTGAAGTACTCTCACGGGTCCAGATTCTCATCTTACATAATAGGGAGAAGTTGTTTAATATAGACATCCAAGAGTTGACCTCTGAGATGGATCTTTAATGGATCACCTATGTTAAAGGGGGGACTGCAAAGGTAATTCCATCTAAACCTTAGTAGTTGAGTAAAAACCACATTTCATTGCTCTTATAGTGAAGGACAGGAAACTTTGTCATTGCCCTGTCTGAAAATGTCTCAGCCTACAGTTTCACACTTCCCTGCAAAACACAGGAATAGTTTGGGATGAAGAAATGGACCCAGATCTCTTGCAATGTGTGCTGCAATGTGTGCTGTCTCATTAAATATTATGGGAAAAGACTTAGAGCTTACTTGTCAAAGGCAGACTGCACAAAGTATTAAATGAATGGATGCCAACAGTGGCGAAGCAACGATTTCAGAGAAACAGGATTGCAATTTTATTTTCTTTATTGTACCACTAACGACCATAAAAGAATGAAAGGGTAAGCAATAAATAGCCTGCTTTGTTCGTGTGGTTACGAGCGGTGTCAGTATTTGTATAGTGCGCTGTACAAGATGGGCATTTTTTAATACAGTGGTTGGGGAGAGGAGGCACATGGTTGATGAGAAATAAAGTGGATTCTAAGAAGGTTTCCATCATCAGAAATGGTAGATGGGATAGAGCGGAGGAGGTGTGTTGGCTAAAGAAGCTGTATTTGGATCTCTCAGGTGTGATACGTCAGCACTGGTCTGAGCGAGTGTGTTCAGATGTAGCACTGTCTCAGTAATTAGTGCTGACACTTCAGAGATTACCTTCCAGTGAACATGAAGCGGAGATGTTTGTGCTAGCCCCACAGTGGGCTTTTGATTATTCTGTGGTGGACGCTTTGTAGATATCAGCCTTGAACGTTCGCACAGATGGCCAGCGGCGGGCCGAACGGCTGAACAAATCTCAGAGGCTTCTTCACTGGTCTTCAAAGAGTGATGTATGTGTATGTGGGTGTATGTATACACCTTCAGTGCAGATTGGGATGTGTTTGTATGACTGTTTAGCTATGCAAATGGTACATTTTATTGCATGGCTAAGTAAAAATAAGTACACACCCTTTACAGTAAACCTACTTCTGTTTATTTGTCTTAATATATTTTTACAACTAAAAATGTTTGACATAAAATGTTCCGATATGTTATGACTAAATAAATATTGCACACTAAAAGGTGCAGAAATGTTTTTCCCTGAACATGATGTGCCCTTAGTTTCATCATGCTATCAAACCATGTTGCCCCTACCAGTTATTGTGACATGAGTCTAGAAAGGGCCCACAGTGGCTTATTATTAGTTAATGCTTGACAGAAAACAGGATTAAAATGTAATGGGTTTTCAGTATTGTACATGCTGTGCTGTAAACTCTGCTGCCTTTGTGTGTGTGTGTGTGTGTGTGTGTGTGTGTGTGTGTGCGTGTGTGTTTGGGCAATATTATTCTGTGCGTATGTCCTAGTAGTCTTATCTCCAAATACTCTATGCTGTAGTTCCAGAACTCACCAAAAGATGGCAATACCTGCTTAGAGGAAATACTGCAGATCCACACACCAAAAATCTTTAAATAAAGGTTTAATCTCACAAATCTAACATTGAGCATTTTAAAATTACTTCTCAACATTTTTGTAGCATATATAGGAGCCCCTTATAGTCACACATGAACACTCTACATTATAGCACACAATGTGAACAGTGTGAAATTCTTTCTCTGCATTTAAGCCATTCGTCAAGTGAAACCAACAGGGGGCGCCTAGGGAGCAGTGTGTGGGTGGTACCTTGCTCAGGGCTAATTCAAGCGGTGCCGCTGGCAATCCAGGGATTTGAACACACAACCATCTGACCACCAGACCACCAGCAGCTCCATAGAACACTAACTAATATGACAACCACAAGCTACATTCTACATGTTCCTAAGTGGACTTTTTTGTGTGGGTCATGCAAGGTCTTCATATTAAACGACATGTGCCTGCTATGCAGTAGCACAGTGCTATAATACTACGTTACTACAGTACTACAGTACTAATCTCTGATTAGTTTTCCATAATCAGAGCTAAACTTTTAACATAAGAAAATATGAAAATGATGTCAGGTGTAAGTCTGGAAAATGTCTCTAGGCCTTTTACCTTACCAAATTGTATTATGTATTATTTATGTTTTTAAACTGCTCTGTATAATCAATGTCAATTTAAGGAATAAACTGAATTTATTGCAGGAACACAGGAACATTAACACAGGAACATTAAAAAGTGATAAAAAGTGGAATCTTACCAAGTAGTTCAGCAGTAGCTCACCCTGGGTTAAGATCTTCTGACAAAGACTAAGCTTAATATGGGACCAAAGAGATCTAAAGTGGGGATCTAAATGTATAGCTATACGTCTGTGACCAAGCTAAATATCTGATTACTGATCTAGCACTGAATATCAGAAGCGAAGGCCTAAAGGCCAATTTTACAGTGCTTTCCCCGGCAACACAGTCCAAGTTTGCTGTTTGATCTATCGGAAAGCGCAACAGCCTGCATGTTCCCAACAAACTAGCCGATCTCTGTCGCACTGACTCTGCAGTACTGTGTTTATGTGTGTGGTCCAGACCGAGTTAGGCCTGAGGCTAGAATCCATTCTCTTTCTTCTCCTTGCTTTGAAACCAGTATGCAGAGTCTTTGCCTGTTTTTCTGTACTTTTTTTAATAACCCGACTATCTCGTTATTCAAAGCCTTCCTTGTTACATAAGCAGCGTCTGAAAATAAATGCTTGGTGGGTGTAAAATAGTGTGAGGAAGCTTGTGAGTAAGGCCTTATTTTTCAAGTTATGGGGGAAAAAACATGCTTAACTTTGTTTATGCATTGAGGTTTAATTCCAATTAATGTTTTATTCCAATTCATTTCTATTGATCCCTTCATAAAATAATGCGAAATGTTAACATTTTTTAAATATGAGGCTACAATGGGGGATATTATGACCTATCCAGTCTGTTTTTTATGCCAATCTGCATTGACCTTAATGTGTGTGAGAGCAGAGAGTGGCCTAGTCTGTTTTTTTATGTCAGAAACCACACAAGTCTAACTGAGATAACTTAACTTGACACGGTTTAAGCCAAGTGTGTGATGGTTCAGACACGTAATTTGCACAGGCCTAATTGGTAGAGTGCGAGCTTTCACAAGCCTCATAGCTCCAGTACAAGACAGACCTACAGAAATTTCACACCCTCTCCCAGTAAACATGCTGAATGGTTTTTTTCAAGCTTCTGTGTTTAATCTGGAACAACCAAAAAAGCCTTATCTTGGCAATGATATACCATTCAAACCCCCATAGAGTCACTAATAGGCTTATCATAGAGGCTTTTTTGAGTTTTAACACTTGAATTAAAGCCCTGCTCTCACCTTCTGCAGTCTTTTGAACACCAGCTCTGCAAACGTGCCTCACTTCTTTTCCATCTCCTCTTTCCAGTGTAGGCTATTTAAAGAATATGTCACTCACTCCTTGTGAAGTACTACCAGTGTTCTTCTAGGTGCTAATTCTAATTCCTGTGTCTGTTGGTTTTTGGATTTACCCTTTGGTTTTGTTTTCCCTCTTCCTCTTTATTCGTGTTGGCTTCATGAATTTTTTTCCTGTTTCTGTTTCTCTAGAATAAACTCTGCAACTTTGCTTCCAACTAAATTGCCATTGCATTTGATAGCTCAAAATGTGATTGTTCTTAAGGAATGATCTAAGATATTTGGGGCGGCACAGTGCACTGTTGCCTCACACCAAGTATGTCCTGTGTTTTTGGGTCAGCGAAGGTTTCTGCCGGGTGTTCCGGTTTCCTCCCAGAGTCCAAATACATGAATATAACAGGCAAATTGGAGATGCTTAATCGGAAAAAATGGGAAAGGAGACATTTTTGTCACGCTTGAACACATCCCACCATAACACCTGTGGACAGTGAAATTCTTTTCTGCATTTAATCCGTTCTCCTGAGAGAAGGATACCTCAGTGGTCAGTCCTGGGATTTGAACTCAAAACCTTCCGATTGCAGGGGCGACTTCCTAAACCACCAGGCAACCAACCACAATAAATTTTCCCTCCTTGTAAGCATGTGTGTGAATGCATTTGTGTGTGTGTGCAATCTGTGCAGGGTGTTTCTCCACCTTTTGCCCTGTAACTGCTTGGATGTTAACTTAGACATATGGAGGTTCACTGGTAGTGTTGGGTTCTAAATAAAAAGGCTGTATTTGCATTGTAAACCCCTGGTTCACCATCATTGTAAAGAATTCTGAGGCTGTTTGTCTCTCTACAATCAACCATCTCACATCAAACAAGGCTAAATGACTTCTGTTGGCTTATACTGTAAGTATTTACATACCCTATATTGACAAATGTATTGAAGTGTTAACCATGACACCAACAGGGACTTTAATAATCAGCTATAACAGCTTCCACTCTTCCTGGAAGGCTTTCCATAAGATTTAGGAGCTTCTGTGGGAATTTGTGCTCATTCATTCTGTAGAGCATTTATAAAATCAGTCACTGATGTTGGGTGAGTAGGCCTGACTCACAATTGCTGTGCCAGTTCATCCCAAAGGTGTTGGATGGAGTTGAGGTCAGGGCTCTGTGTGGGTTCTACTACACTGAACTCATTCAGCCATGTGTTTAAGGAGCTTACTTTTTGCACTGGAGCACAGTCATGCTGGAATAGAAAAGCTTCTTCCCCACAAAGTTGTCCTTCAATGGAAGTGAGGGGCCACTAGTAAAGAATACTTTTCTCCAGATAGTGTATGGTTTAAGGAAGTAGTTGTCAGCGGGATTTTTTAAAGTGGTTTTGAATCTTTCACACGTGTGTCACATTCCAATAAGAGCATCTTTATCTCTCTGGCTTACTGAAAAAACCTTCCATGAAAAATCAGTCATTCATCTGGTGATTCCCGGAAGTCCGTGTGGAGGAATTTAGGCCCGATTCCCGAGTCGCTGCAGTAATAACTACGCAGTGAATGATTTATGAAAAATGGTTCCTTTGATCTCAGCGCAGAAACCATGCACATCTGCTCTGTAGCGTTCAGGGTGTAGCATTCGGGGGGTGTAGTGCTCAGTGCTCCTGTGAAGAGAAGGCTGAATTTCTACATCCAGCTACGTGGGTGGGAGATACATTTAACATCCCTGGACAGAGTTTCTGCACAGTTCTTCACAGGCAGGGATGTGTTTGCTCAGTCTAGTCTTTGTCTCAGAAACAGAACTGCTGGGTTGTTTGTCTTGTCATGTTCCCACAATGTAAATGACATTTGTGATTTTTAAAGGGGCTAAAAAAATAAACTCTCACCTAAAAACTTTTTAAAATTGAATTCATGATTACATTCATTTATAGGAAAAGCAAGAGTGAAGTAAATCATCTGAATCTGTGTGTGTGTGTGTGTGTGTGTGTGTGTGTGTGTGTGTGTGTGTGGTTTAGTCATTGTTTTAGCACTTTGTAAGGGAATGTAGCTGGTCATTCTAGACAGGTCTGACATTGTGCTTCTTTAGTTTAGAACTGAAGCTATAAGGCTAGCGCAGCACTGCAAGTCAATAGTGAGCCAAAGACTTGAGCTATTAAAATGAGACAGTCTTTTTAGACACCACCGAGACTGACCTTCTTGATCCTGATTTTTATAGCTCACAGTAAGTCATACTGGGTCCTAAACCACATCCACAAGTCTGCACCACTTTAATGAACTAGATGAGGGTTGAGAGAAGTTTATTTCCAGCAAAGACTATTGACTTCTGCTGGCCTCATAACTTCAGTTTGAAACTGAAGAATTTGGACTGATCGATATTCAGGGTAGAAGAAGAAGATAAAGAAGGGAACTGAAGCCTCTATCTACAGTCACAGAAGTCAGTAGAAATGCTATAACATGTGTTTGTGTGTGTGTGTGCGTGTACACATGTGTTTTAAGCTCTCAAAGGTGTAAATCTGCTGTTTTCCATTACAGAGTCAGAAACAGTATCCTTCCTTGGACAAAATTGAATCTTTTTTCTCTCAGCCTTTCTTTTAACCTCTCACCCTCTCTGTGGTCCCTTGTTTCTCGCTTTGAACCCTTGCCGCCCACTCTTTCAAGTTTTCTTCTCTCTCTTTCATTGCTCACCTAACCCTCCATCATTCTTTGTGTTTTTTTCCCCTGTGAGAATATCCCTACAGCTCCGACTAATGACAGGACAGATTGTCGAGCTACTGTTGTGTGTGCGTGTGTGTGTGTGTGTGTGTGTGTGTGTGGCAGTGTTATTGTATAATATACTGCACTGCAGGGATGGTTGTACTCCGCGCTTGTCAGTCATGGGGGCTTAACAATTATGACCAGATTTTTGAGTGAATCCCCTGAACAGGATAAGTTGTTGTTCTCCTTCGTGCTAAAGTAGCAATATAGGTTGAAATTAAATAATAATAAAATAATAAAAACAAAAATGATGACGACCTATGTGTGATAGTTAAGTGTATTTTATAAACTGTTTTTATGTTGTATTTGTACATTTTTATCATGAAACCTCACTCTTGGTCACTAGAGGGGTTTATCACTAAAACACACAGTTGAGGTGCAAAGTGTATGCAGAGCTGCTGGCAAGTTATGAGCCATGAAAGTGATTTAATATTGTTTTTGTTACTTAAAAAGATCATCTCTCTCAGATAAGTATGAATTATGAACCAACATTAGGAAGTTTGAAGCATCAAATGAACAAGGAAAAGCCTTTGATCTGTTCTGCACTGTAAAACTTCGTCCTGCCCTTTAGCTCATTCTGTTGCAAAAGTGCTCGGCTTTTTCATCTCAGGTCTCTTGTGCCTTTATATAAGAGCCATTCAGTGTGTGTGTGTCAGTGGATGTGTGTGTATCTGAAATGGACCATCAATAGGAGGATAAATGATGGTGGTTTGAGCATTGATTCTTCGTTTTTTTGTTCTTTTTCTCCTGAAAAACAGATCATTTGAAACTCTTCATTCAATCATCACCCCCAGATAAGATAAGAATGGCCTCCTAATCCAAAGGCAGCACAGTTCAGACAGACTCCAGCCCCGCTTTCTCTTCAGAGACAAAGATCAAACTGGGCTGGCATTGTTCCGCATAGATCCTCACACACCTATACACACACACTTGTGCGGAACATTTTCTGGCTTTGTTCCTCCCTCACACACACACACACACACACACACACACACAGACACACACAAATAGTGGACAATATAGTCTTCAAATGGCCTCTCTTTATCTTTTAAACCACAGTATATCTTGCTACACTTACAAGAGAAAAGTTTGTCTTATTGTTTCCAGGCCTGCAGTAAGGATGTGTGTTGGAGGGGGATCACTGGGTTCCTCAACTTTTCTGATCAAATGTAGACATTGATATCAGCATATTGACTCTAAAGCTCATGGAAAGCTTGCTTCACAACACGCCTGTCATACACCCAGGGATGTAGTCAAGTTTATTTCCATAACCCATTATCACACACAAAAGTCATTCAGTGTGCTTGACATGATTACAATAAAAAAACAATAGAATAAAATAAAGAGTAAAAGACTATATCAAATAAAAGAGTAAACTTTATATCAAATAAATAAAATAATACATAGAAAATCAATTAAAGAAGATTGAAAGTGCAATGGAAATGCAAATATTTTAAAGTTAGCACACAGTGGGAACAATGTGAAATTCTTTCTCTGTATTTAACCCAATCACCAAGCAGCAGGCAGCAAGTAACGCAGAGCTTAGTTGTGGTATCTCAATCAAGGGGTCATCAGTGGTGCCACTAGGAGTCCTGGGATTCAAACCTACAACTTTCTGATCGCACAGGCAACTCCCTAAAGAAAAGTGGCCACAAAAACCAACAGACAAGTTGATGTCTGTTGCATGTAAAAAAAAATCGGGACCTCCATTATGGGACCTCCAGCAGTTCCGTTAGCTAATGAAAGCTATTTCAACAGTTAGTTATGATGCACTAACCTGTGCAGAGGCCTACAAATCTGCTCCTTTAATTCAGTTCCTGGTCACAGTACAATGTGGCCTTTCAGTAACATCATCAGTTCAGTGAGCTACCACTGATTACAAAATCCAACTGGATTCAACTAAAAGAAATCTGAAGAACACATTTTTGAGGGTGTACCCTTGTTAGCAATTTATAACCAAACCAAAAAAACAAAACAAACAAAACAAAAAAAATAATAAAATATATATATATATATATATGTACTACTCTTTTTAAGGTGGTGGTATGGTAATGTATGTGACATGTTTCCCATATCAGCTAAAATAAGCAAGACTCTCACTTCTAGAGCAGCAGGGTTCCCATGCTAGTTCTCTCTCTCTCTCTCTCTCTCTCTCTCTCTCTGTGTCTCTCGTGCTCTCTCTCTCTCTCTATCGCACACACAGGCTGTAAAGATGAGGTCAGTCCCCAGAGTGTCTGAGAGCAGGGAAAGTCTTGAGAACAGGAAACGACCTCGATTCAGTGTGCCCCTGAATGTGACCCCAAAATACAACGTGTCCTTTAACCGTTTCAGTCATGAACAGTGTGTGTGTTTGAGTGTCTGTGTGTATGTTTTATTATGGGTCCATAGGGATAGGTATAGAATATCAGACACACACTTAAACACATAAGCAAAGAATTCATGTGCCTGAGTGTAACTCTGAATTTGACATGTTTACAGCCTGTTTGTGTGTGTGTGTGTGTGTGTGTGTGTGTGTGTGTGTGTGTGTGTGAGAGAGAGAGAGAGAGAGAGAGAGAGAGAG
>JBBPDB010057326.1:0-10683 GCA_037974465.1 Brachypetersius altus | reverse complement strand
ACAAAGGACCGACAAGGGACAGAACCAAACACAGGGTTTAAATACACAGACATACACACGAAACAGGTGGGGACTGATTAACTGAACAGGAAACACATGGGGAGCCAGACACGTGATACTAGGAGAACAGAACACACGGACAGGAAATCACAGGACCAGAACGTAAACAAGGCATGTACCCCACACTCCAAAATAAAAGCCCCAAAACCCAGAACATGAACAGAAACAAAACAGAAAAGCGAAACGTGACACCTCCCTACCAATCAGTACTTGAAAAGATCACTTTTGGATTAAAATCACAACTATTTGTTTTTATCCGCGTTACCTTGCAGAAGTTTCTTGTTCAGACATATTTATATGTTGTTTTGCTAGTCCAGGGACGGGGAAGGACAAGTAAAGTTAGATTTTAGATCATTTTTATAACACACAACTTAATTTTTTCCTCAATGACTGTAGGATTTTCACTTTCAAGATTAAATAAATAATAAAAAAAACAGAGTCCTTCCTTCCCTCTATCCCTGCAACATTTCCTGTACCGTGCAGCTGGCTGTCACACAGCACCAAAGCATAATAGGTTTAGAAACAAGTTTCTTCTTTTTTTCTCTTACCCTCGGTGGTTGGGGTGGAGGAGTTCCATAATTACTTTTTCTTATGACCCCTCCATGTAAATGTTGTTTGTGCAGCAACACTGGGCCCTGCTATCTCTAGTAGCGCATCGCTATTACCCTACAAGTCAAATATTCCTGTATATTCTGGGCATTGATGTGGGGCTTTTCTTGGTATACCTGACCAGCCTGCAAAATATGTTCTCCAGTGGTCTATTTGGTTTCCCAGTCTTGTCATGACTTGAGTTTCTCAAGAAGTCATGACAGGCAATGACATTTTGAGCAGTGAAAATAGCAAGCAGGAAATGTAAAATTATCTTTTATAATCTTCTCTTGCTTTGTATTTTGTAGTCACTTTAATGTTAGGTCCTCAACCAGCTGCTTAGATAAGCCAGTGACTGTTAGGAACAATACACTGAGAGTTAAGAAATGTCTCATAATTCAGTCATCCTTTACCTGTATGAATAAATGGCAATTGTAAACTACAACATACATACAATACGTACCACGCACTGCATATATAACTGAAGACAGTACACTTATATATGAATGACAATGAAAATGAATGAGTTTACATTTCTTGTGCTGCACTCATACTACATATCTTGTACTGCGATTGCGCGCCTGATTCAGTAACAGTAAGAGGCCGGAGGCTGAATGAACAATGCTAAGGTCACATCTTATTCAAGCACTTTGATTAAGAGAAAGTATAAAACTCCAACACTTCTAAAGCAGGATCTTGTTTGACCACTAAAGAAACATTATATTTGTGAAGTTAGTTTTGGCCTGCTGTAAATGGTATTTTTAAACAGTTAATAATGGTGCTATAAATGTTTGCCACAGAGTCAAATATAGTCATATTGCCTTAAACGTACTCCAGGTAAAATGACTAATTTAACAGGAGACCAATGTTTATAGTGGAAGCTTATTAGCACATCAAGCATCCTGTAAATTGTATGTCAAAGTCATCAGTCACTTGTGTTAAGTGATCTTAAAAAAGGTGATTTCAGTCACTATATTAAAACTGAACATAACCATAGCTACCATAGCTCACACACTGCTCCACTGGAAGCTGCAGCTGATAAGTACAGACTCTAAGTGATCTATAACTGTGTACTATTGACTCATCAGTGGACATCTGTATGTTTTGCAGCTCATATAGTACTGGTCATCCCCATGGTATCATTCTTTTATTGTCTCTTGCTAACTGATGTCAGCCAAAGAAGGATGGATTCCTAATTTCTCCCAAGGTTTCTGTGTTGCAGCATTAAGTAATTTTTCCTTGCCTCTGTCGCCCTTGGCTTGATAACTAGGAGCTTTAATGCTGATTTCATAAAGCTGCTTTGTGAGAACATAAGCTCTAAAAAGCACTACAGCCAATAAATAAGACTGAGTTTGACATTTTAAAAAATAACAGTATATCGGAAACCACAAAAGCAAGTCACTAGATGTGATTTGTGTATGTGCCTGTCCAGTGTAACAGTTTTTAAACCTAATTCTTCCATTTTTATAGAGGAACAGAAACATCATACAGACATACAGAGTCTGTTGCGAAGCTGCAAACATGCCGATCAGGAGGTTCTGGACTTCAAGAGTATTGCGAAATATCATCACCTTAGACAAGTGACAAATGTTAGGCTCTACATTCATAGCGAAATAGACACCCGTCAATGCAGATGAGGAAATCCCTCCCATGTGCTTCTGAAGAGCCTGACACCTTTACCAGTAAAAAATATTCTGAATTGAAAACAAGTCACTCATGCTGGTAAACACACATGACCATTCCTCTGAACTGCATTTAAAAAAACGCGTCCTAACCCCCTCCTCCTACATTTAATAAATAATAACATATTTCTCATTTTGATGCAATTTTCTAAATGTGTGAAATGTGGTCAGTAAGTAATTATAGTAATACTATTATTAGTTATTAATTACACTTACAGATTTTATTTATTTGGCGTTTTTATTGGAAGATTAAAAGATGCAGGTTGAAATATACACAAAATACCAAAGAAAATAATGAATGAATTCTAAAAAATAATAAGAGAAACAAAAGACATATAAATATAACACTAGAGGAGGGGCAGTCTATATAGCAATGCAAAATTATTTGCAGCTTATTTGCTTTGTTAGATCTTGTCCATAAATTGCACCACATCATTTAAATGACAATTTTTTATTAACATCTTACATCAAAATGAAGAGATATTTGCCTGTCTTTGAAATATCTTCTGATATTTGGTTACACCACCATGCATCAGCATGCTTGGGAAATCAGTGTTAACCAATAATATCACGTTTAACCTTCCCCCTCTAACCACTCCCACTGACCACAGAGAGAAAATGGTAATCTAGCGCTGAGACCCTCTCTGATACCATGTTTCACTCAGGCACATGTCACTGCAGGGAAGGTGTTGGACATATGTCATGGTTCAGAAGGTGTTAGACATATTTCACAGTATGGAATGTGAACATATGTCACTGTTGGGAAGAAAGAGGTGTTATGATTTCAGATTCATGTTGACTTTAAAAATGCAAGGAATGTCAATCAACTTTTCAGGTAAAACTGCTAAAAGAGCTACAGGAACAGACTGCTAAATCAGATTACATGTTGAAGTATACTGTAAGAAGTTTTTAAATCGTTTTGAATCGTGAAATATCCAATGGCAAGTTTTTTTTACAGGACCTGCATTCCATATACCATTAAAATGACCAACAAGCCATGCCCCTCCAACTCTTTTAAGACAAGGAACGTAAGAAAACATTGCCCTTATCTCTTTATTGTCTTCAAAACAGTTCCTTGTCTGCATTTATACATTTTTGATAGATTTTTTATGTACTTTTATAACAGCTTTTGAATTATGAGGGTAAAGTTTCGCCCCAATGAGTTCATCTGTTCTAACAGTGTATGAAAAAAAGAAAGAAACCACTTGCATTGGTTCCAGGTTTTTCACGTGGCCTATACAATAGATGGTCATGTAATCTGAGATTGTGCCAGTGGTACACAATATTAAAGCATGACTATGAAACAGATATTTTCAGAAACAGAGGCACCTGTGGTAAGTTTGTGTGATGTTTCAGCTTTCATTGAGAGGTCTTAAAGCATCTAAATTTTTTTACCCAAACTGTTGGTAGTAAAGTCCCATTGAAAGGTGTTTGATGCACTGTGACAGCTAGCTGAAGGGATAGAGTTTCAGAGTCTATATTTAAGTCCAGGGGAACTTGTGTCACTGCGCTATTTAAATGCCAACGACAAAGTCCCACTTACTTCCAATAAGCTAGACAGTTCAGAGCCAGGCCAAGCACAACATGATGGAACTTTTTGAAACCAGCACTTATTTCTTTAATGATCTGCGCTACATAGAGGCAGACCAGAGTTCACTACAGAATTTGGATATAGCAGAAGTGTCTCCTCTGTATCAAGGCAACGGAAGCCCACAATCTCCGGGTAGAGGTAGGTCAAAATTAACTACATTTACTCAGTTACATGTACTTCACTGAAGGCTGGATGGATTTATGCTTTCAAATGGTAATATTTTTATTTATTGTCACTGTAGTAACAAAACCTTAGATCTGCAAAACTGTAAATCTTTCCACAAAATCGATTATAAAACGTAAAAAATTTATAAAAAAAAACTATATACGTAGTCTGCAGTTTTGTTATAGCCATTTGGGTTTGAATTCAGTATGTTGTGTTAAGTAAGCTAAAGAAATTAATTGTTGTTGCTTGTCAGAACTTCAGCATTTTATTTTAGGCCAAAATGATTTAAAATGTGATTATTAACCTGGTATTACAGCACTTATCAGTGCGCTTCCAATACAATACATGCTGGATGTAATATGATGTTCCCCTGTAGTTCTACTGGGCAATTCTTTTAGTTTTGCTTTTACTTTTACTTAACTGTTTATTTTCCAGTAGGCTTTTAGCTCACTGTTTCAAACAATCTGAATCAAATGCTGTGATTCTACAAAAGGAATTCTGACATTCTTAGCAAATACCACCATGCTCTATCAAACCATTATTCAACAAACAAACAAACTTTAAAGTTTCCAAAAACATCATCATTCTGCAAGAATCTCCAGCATTCAACAACAGTCATGATTCTCCAAGAGATTCTCCAGCAGTGACCACCATTCTACACCAGACACCCACATTACCCACCAAAAACCAACATTATCCATCAAACCTCTGCTGTTTCTAGGCCAAGATCCAGTCCCAAGTGAGCCAGGTTGTGACAGCAGTGGAGAAGAGCATGTTCCTGCCCCTTCAGGTCTCCAGCCACACTGTGAAGGCCACTGCCTCATCTGGGCCTGCAAAATCTGCAAAAGAAAGTGCGCCCCGAATGACAGGAGGAAGGCTGCTACGTTACGAGAACGAAGACGGCTCAAAAAAATCAACGAAGCCTTCGATGCACTAAAGAAAAAGACGGTGCACAATCCCAACCAAAGACTTCCCAAGGTGGAGATTTTACGCAGTGCTATAAACTACATCGAGAGACTCCAGGACCTGCTGCAGACCCTGGGCGAGCAAGACAAACTCTCTGATCGGAGTGCATACGGCTATAATGTGAAAGAACACAATGTAAGAACTGAAAAGAAAACAGCAATATTTGCAAGGGGAAGGTAGAGTAGTCTAAACACAAGTATAAGAAATGTTAATTCATCAAAGAGAAGTAAAAGTAAGGGAGCAAAAATCAGTCTGAGCTTATGACTGTACTCCTTAGTAATACTTTAGTAAAATGATGACTCGTTTGGAAATCAGGGTTGCTACCAAACACTGATGAGATTCAAAAACTCTTAGTGTATCCAGTTCTAGGTATCAGCAGAGGAAATTAAGTTTGTTAGGCTCTAACCTTTCGGTCTAAAATAAAATCATATGCTTCAAAAATGAGCACTGTGAGCAACAGTACAGCAGTCCAGGAGCTGAACCAAAGCAACATTGTTTAATTAAGCAGAAAAAGGAAGTAAGAACTAAATGTTAATGACTAAAATGTGGAGTAATAGTATTTCCATTCCAAAATTAAAAAATAAATACACAAAAAATGTATGTGAGTAAAGTTAACAACATTCTACCTACATCTGGCTAACTGACTGCTGGGCCTTGTGTTGTGTTTAACTTATAATACACTTCTTAAAAGAACATTTCAGACAGAAATAAAAGTAAAAAGCCAGCATAAATCATTATACAAATCATTTAAAACAAGTAGTTACTGGCACCAATTTGTTTCTTTGAACTCTAAGCGCATTGAAGTCAGTAACTAATATGTGTGTGAGAGTTAAATGAAGTCTTGTGAGGGGTGTAAATATTTCATGAAAACTGATCAAACCTTGCATGTGGAGAGGGAGAGATACTGATCAATTTGATCAAATGTGTCCTTTTAGATGACTAACAATGAGTGTCATTGGAAAAAGACATGTCAAAGCTGGCAGGGAACTGTGGATCATTCCAGTGAGAGTCTGTCTCAAAGAGAAGGTCAGTATGTTCTGAATATTCTAGATTATACTTGTAAAAGTGCATGTTGGTGCATGTTTACTGGCATTTTGCAAAAACATTCAAACAAAACTACATGACTAATTAATATATAGAGTTTGCTAAAAGTTGGGAAAATTAGTTCTCAAAATATTATGAATTTAATAAATGTCACAAAGTTTTGATTTAAGTTATCCATGGGTTAATTAATTAAACTTGCCTATAACTTTGTACTAAAGTATTCAAACAGTTACAGTGCACATTCTTTTGTTTAAAATGGGTTAAAATTGACAACATATTTTTCAAATCAAGCTATAATACACTATGAAAAATTATATGTAGAATCTTGTAAAATCTAAACATTCTGTAATGCTGCCACCAGTCTTTAGTCCACATTTGTTTCATATTTTGTTTCTGGATGTTTAGGATGTGCAGTGGAGTCATCAGCGTCCAGCCTGCGCCGTCTCTCCTCTATTGTTGACAGTATTTCCACAGAAGACACTAAAGTGACTTGTTCTGAGGATAAAACAGAAAATGAAAAGTGATGAATGAGAATACATCTCACATTTCCAGAATGCTGTTTTATTTCAATTCTATTCTTGTTTATTTATACAAAAATGTATTTATTTCTGAATGTTTTGGCCAGTCTGTTGTAGTACTACACGTGATTCCAATCTTTTAAAGGTCATTCTTAACCAATAGAGATATTCCTGGAATTTCATATTTTCTTTCAAATATTATGTACATAGACTGTAAAGTGTCACCTAAATTATTTATTTAAGTGTCACCTAAATTATTTTGTATTTGTGAATAAAAAGTGATGAAAATGAAAGGATTGTGACTGCCCTCAACTACATGCAAATATCTTTGAAAAGAGAACTGTTTTGTTTGTTGCTCTATTAGTAAAGCAGGTTGGTGGAAAATAATGGTGTTATCTTGACAATGTTAGTGTTTAAAAGTATGGTGCTTGATGGAGAATACTGAGAGTGATGGTGTCTAATGGAGAACAGTGGTGTTTATTTGGAGAGCGACTGTGTTTGGAGAAGCATGATAGTGTTTGCTGGAGAATGATAGAGAGCGTTAGTGTTAGTGTTTCATGAGGAGGGATAGTGTTTGTTAGAGATGTTGTTTGATGGACTATGATGAATTTTTGGTTGTTTGTTTGAGAAAGATGGTGTTTGTTAGAAAGTGATTTTAAAGGAATGAACAAGGTCGCTGTGGTAGTGGTTAGGACGTCGCCCCTGCAATCAGATGGTGGCAGTCCACTGCTTCACTTGGTAAAAGGGGTAAATCCAGAGAAAGAAGTTCACACTGTTCACACTGTGTGCTGTGCTGAGATGTGTTCACACATTACTATAAGAGGCCTCTTCATGTCACGCAGAAGACCAATCAATTGTTTTCACCATATTATGCAGCGGTTTATGACTTGAAGTTAGCAGACTTGCAGGTTTCCCAGTGACTTGTGCTAGCAAGCAAGCCAAATGTCCCTATTAACCTTTCGATTAAAAGCCATCTCCTTTTGCAGTCTGAGATTTATGAATAACAGAGCAGTGCCCATAATCAAATAGTGTTCCTGAAATAGTCTCACTCTTGCCCGCTAGCTTCAAATGCCTGGGTTAAACTCCTGCTCTGTGTAGTAAATTTAGTCACAGCCTTGAGATTAGTTCACGCTAGGGTCAGGGGAAAAAGTTGCAAAGCCGTGAGCAATGTTAAACCCATTGCTGTTAGCATACTATTAGAGAGTGTCATTACTTTCCATGTGAGTAACACTGTAGCTAGCCAGATCCATCCATTTGAATCTGTTTTATTATGTAATACACACGTGATTTGCGGTTGTGTTCTATTGAGTGCTATAATGTCTGTATTTGCTATATGAATATTCTGTCTATTGTAGAGTCAACTTGTAATATTTACCATTTTATAGTAATAGCGAATACACTGGCCGAATAACGAATTCACGTTAAAAACGTTACATGTTAAAAAAATACACATCAGTCCATTTGCTTTGATGCAGCTTTTCACAAGCAGCTTCATGAGGAGCCACCTGAGATGCTTTTGCAGCAGGACAGGGGAAGATATGCTAATACCATGTCGGCTCAGAAATGTTTTAATCTTATTTAAATCAGTTAACACATGGGGCTCAATTTCACTGTTTATACTATCGGGTCTAACCAGACACTTAGTTGTGTACAAATATAGACAATTTTTTTTAATTTCATTTTTTATTTACTCCAAGATGCACATTTGATTCTCACCTTTGACTATTATCTTGCACTTCTCACTCACACACTCACACATACACATGCCTACTTACAGATGACTCAAAATTACCAATGACTCACTCTGTTGGACTGTAGCGGTGATGCATGTCTAAAGGGAGAACACACATCCTCAAGACTCATCACTGTAATGTACTTTAGCCTATTGTACTATGTAATGTAGAATATGCAGCCAACAGTGTCATTTTTCTCAGGAATACTTGCCTATTTTTAACAATTACAAGTTATTCCAATGTTCTTACAAGATCAATTGTGTCTTTGTGTTAAAGGTGGTTTTAAATTGGCTGATTTAGTGCTAACATTACCAGTATTAACCTGATCATTTTCCCTACTGTAAACTATGTATATTATGCAACCTGTGGTTATGAACATGAATACATACCCATGGCTTAACTGATGACTAATAATGCAGATCACATTTTAAAAAGAATAAGGAAACATCTACAATGACTTACAGTAACTGTCCTTGCCTCCATGACATTAACGCGCTGTAAACTTGTGTTTCTAATTTCATTTGTATATAATAACTCGAGGGGATGTTCATGTGCAAATTTTGAAGTGACAACCGATGTTTATGATAATTCTGACTGCACATGAAAGCATCAAATACCTTTTATTTGCAAATCTTCTGGAACCAACAGACCAGAAATGAACAGCCTAAAACATACTAGAGACACTGGTTTGTGATTGCTGAGAAGATAAAAATAATCAAAACATCATTCTGGTCTTCGCTCTGTGGGCTGAAAGAGTGAGCTTGAGTGTGCGTTGGGCTGATGCATGATAAGCTGGATCATATTCAGACTGCAGCACTTCAAAGGCATCTCTCATTTCTCTGCTCTGATGGTGTGGAGTTAGAGAGGCAGACTGAAATCAGATAGCTCTCTCTCTGGGCTGGGGCTTTAATGGGCTGAGGGTTCGGTTGGGTGTGATTTTATGGAGCTGGATCACACTCACAATGCCAGACGCTCCACAGGACTGTAGATACACAAGGGCTTTGTGGAAATATTTTCTTAGTTCTGGATAAAACCAGTGATTTTCAAAACTCAGTAAGCATAAACACACCCAACTTTGATTGATCATGAATTAAATTGTAAAGAACGAAGACATTTTCAGGCCAAGGCGATATGCTTTTGGTAAATGTGTTGCCGAGTAGCAACAGACCCAAGGATCGAACCTGTGTCATAGGTGGTGAGATCCATCTTCAGTGGTGGGTCTGCGGGTTGAATCATCTTGGGCAGAAATCAGCAGCCATACTGGTTGAGCAAAAAAGAAAACAGAAACAGAAGGAAAAGATGAGATATGAAAAGAGGAGATAGGAGGTGGAAACAAACATGATGGGAAAGCAGTGAGACAATGAAAGGGGATATAATGCAATATAATTCCACGTAAATGCGAAAACTGCAACTAAGCAGAAGTGAAGGCAAAAGAAGAGAAGGATTAGAAAAGGATTAGATGTAAGTAAATAAATCCAACAAGGGTTCAAGGGAACAAATAAAAGTGAGTGAAGGAGTGAGAGAGGAATGGAGTATGAAGCGACAGATGCAGCAGAGAGAGAATGAACATAATGACAAATGGAAGACAGAAAAAATAATAATAAAGAAACAAACTGCAATATGTAAAGCTTAAGGAACACATGAGAATTAACCTGAAGGGATGCTCAGAAAAATGGATCAAACAGAGGTACGGAAGTGGCTGTGTTTAATGTGAGGAAATGAAGACTGGAGAACCCAAGTAAGTTTGCATGTTTTCTAGGGACCCTTTATTCACCATTTCTTTTGAATGTTGTTCAAGAATGATATTTGAATATATTTCAGAAGAATGTGATTTACAAAAGCAGAATTGCATTTCTTATTTCATATGCGGGCAGTTGACAATTGGAAATGAAGACTGGAGAGATGAAAATTACATATCATTGGTGCGAGTGACTTTCCCTTTTCTGAGTGGGCATATATCTAGTGCCAAAACAGAAAAAAGCTTAGACAGAGAAATCCATGTATGGTGAAGGTTGATGCCTGCTCCATGATCTTCCTCGGAGGACTGACCATTTTATCAGCTTCACTTTCCAGTTTGGTGCACTTTATAGTAGTTAATTACAGGTTGTAGGCCCTCTGTTTCTCTGTAATATTTCTTAGCCTCCTTTTCCCCCCAATGGACCACCAGCAGTAACACTGACATGGTAGTGGGGTGTGTGTGTGTGTGTGTGTGTGTGTGTGTGTGTGTGAGTGTGTGTGTGTGTGTGTGTGTGAGTGTGAGTGTGTGTGTGTGTGTGTGTTAAATCCAGGTGTGCATTAATGATCAGGTCTAAATGAATCCTGATCCAGGTCCAGTT
>JBBPDB010057305.1:0-10684 GCA_037974465.1 Brachypetersius altus | reverse complement strand
AGGATTCCAGGATTAGTTGCCTTGTAGTCTTACACTTAGTATTAAATGATGGTCGTCAGCGTTGCTGGAGAAGGCAAGGTGAGCGATACTCTTGGCAAGATGGAGCTTTCACTGAGGCATCACCTCACACCCACTAGAAAAAAAAAATTGTTGATGTTTGATATATTGACATATACGCCCCATCAAAATACTGGGCAAACCTTGCCTTGATTCCAAAAAATTTTAAGAACCAAAGCAACCATACAACAACAACAATAATAATAACAACAACAATAATAATAATAATAAATCATTTCAAAGGGAAACAAATTACAACAAAATGACAAGTGAAACGACATTGAAAAAGGTAACATTTTATTCCATTTTTTAGAATATTTTAACATTTTTTAAAGATTAAATTATTATGAAAATATTACAGGTGGGCATAGATTAATTTTTTTAACGCCGTTAATCTCATTGGAATCTTGGCTTTAACGACGTTAGCGGCGATAACCCCCCGACAGAGAGACCGAGACTAGTTTAAAGCGTGCGTGAACCTGACAAGTCACTGAAATATCAAGGTGAAATTCATCACAGCTTGCTTAGTATAGACCCAGCTCCCTCTATCCGGGGGGGCGGCGGGGTTAATGGCAATATTGTTTTTATCGTGCAATAAGAATCTCGCGCCGTTAACGGCCCAGCACTAGAAAATATCCAACATGCTGAAAATATAATTAAAACACGGATACGTTTTCACTTATTACAGGTGTACAGGTGGTGAAATTGCTTCTGTAATATAATACCTGCTTCCCAGTGGATGCACCTGGAGAGCAGATTTACAGTGAACTACAGGCTACAAAATTTAATTGACATGTTGGTCACAGTGATTTGTGGAGGGGCTTTTCATGAAGTCAAGGTATTTAAAGACTTTTTTACTGTATTTTACTGTATTTAGCTTAAAGCACAAGAGGAAGTGGAGATTTACCCATTTCCAATCCGATTGCCTGTATATTATATGGTAGTACTGAGAGAAATGAACAGATATAAAGAAATAAACAGTTTTAGAGCATCTGTCTTTCAGATATTAGCAAAATCAAAGCTAACTTTCCCCACTAGGCTTTACGGATTGTTTGCTCGTTTTCAAGTGAAGTTACCCTGGAGTGGGGGGGCACAGCCTCCATTTGTCTCGAATTTTTATCCCCATTTTTGACATTTGCCAATTAGGATGTTTTTGTTACAGTGTCTTTTGAACTGATATAAGACTCTGTTTTGATTGGCTGCCCTACATTAAGCCTTATTTAAACAGTAGTCCATTCTTTGTAACTTCACCGTGAACGGGAGCAGCGAACTTGCTGTAGGATGTCTAAGTAGTAAGTTATCTTCTCTCAGATATATGTAAATCAGCATCTCATGCCAGTGTCTGTTAAATTCCTACACAAACAACTCATTCTGCTTTATGAGGGGCTGATTACTGATCACCTGAATCACATCTTATTTAATGAGGAAAAGTATAAAAACACTGCTGTAATCAACTCTCTCCAAACACAATGAGACCAGCCGGATGGCAAAACACTACTAAAAGTTGTTTTCTTTGAATTAAGTTCTGTAAACTCTGCCTCGTTTCACTTATATTGATTTATTGTCATTTCCTTTAAAATTATGCTTTAAAAAACAATATTTCTTGTGGAAATGAGGAGAAATATTTTCAGCAGTTCTTTAAGGTGGGCAGCAGTTTAGTTTTTATATATGGACCATATGATATATTGTTAGAGTATTCTTGTATTACATTGAACTCTTTCATTAAGGAAAAAAGAGGATGATTTTTCCACAATATGGTCTTTTTTTAACTGGATGCCTTGTGTGAAGGGTTAAAGCAGTGGTCCCCAACCCCCGGGCCGCGGACCGGTACCGGGCCGGTAGCGGGCTGCACAGAAAAAAAAACATGGATGTTACCCGTGTAATGTTGTCGGCTCGTTGTTATGAAAATGCTGTTAATAAAGCTGCGAGTACACATTAGATTTACGTTTACTATTGTATTTTAAAGAAACCCCATTATTATATTTAAAAAATATCCCCATTTTTATGCGTATCATTGATTTGTATAAATATGTATATTTATCTGCCACTCTTTAAAGGCCGGGCCGTGAACATAGTTTCTGATATTTAACCGGTCCGTGACGAAATAAAGGTTGGGGACGACTGGGTTAAAGGACACGGTGGAATGTTGTTTTGAAGAGGCTGAAATGGTTCAGAGAGAGCAATTTAACGTGTTGTTCTTTAACTTTTCTGTCGGTATTCCAATGGAGCCTGTTGCAACTTGTGTCTTCTCACACTGTACCATGCTGGAGGAACAGAGTGAAGATCAGACCTGAACTGTAAAACAGCTATTCAGCCTTTTTAATATCTATTCAATTGGTATTGACTGATTTGCCTCATCCATCAACTTGAGAAAAGTCATTCCTGACATGAAAGGATGCATTTCTTCTGGGGTAAACTAAACAATTAATCAGGTATAGATTGAAGATTTCGTTTCTCAAGATCTCATTTTCGCAGTGCATTCTCTGAATACGCCTTTGCATCCAGAGTACAGTTTTTAGATTGACCAAAGAAATGGTCATTCTAGTGCAAATCTGATTCCAAATATAGTGTCTGTAAACTGAAAATAAAGGTCTTTCTACAAACTTCGTCTAGATTTTGCAATTTACTTGTGACGGTTTTGTAATGTACTGGATATACTAACACAAAACGCACAAGAGAGCTACTTCATGGGTACTCAGCCACACAAAGGGCTCCCAGTCTGATACACTAGAACAGAGTTTACCTAAACTTATCTAAACTTTATGTATAATGAACATGTTCCAAATGATTTTTTTTTTTTAAGTTTTTTTTTTTCATTTTCAAATCTATACAAATGCAAATGTGATTAAAGAAGAATAGCAACAGGATTAAATGAAATGTTAGACACTGCTCACTGGGGAGTTGACCTCTGCTACATGTATAAAGTAGATCTTGGAACTGAACACATTGTGCTGAGCGCTGGGGTGCTGGTGGTTAGCCCCTGCAATCGAAAGGTTTGAATCCCACTGAGGTACCCTTGAACAAGGTACTGTCTCCACTCTCTGCTCCAATCTGTACAACAGTGATTAAGCTATACACTAAGGCCTAAAAAAATTAATTGTTAATTTTCCCAATGGAGATTCTTTCTCTCTCTCTCTCCAGACTGAAGGAGGATGCGTTCCCTTTTTGACTCTTAGTTCCTGTTGAAGTTTCTTCCTCCACTTTTAGGACGTTTTTCCTCACATGTGTCCAGACCTGGACTCTGGCAAGCTGCTTAGTGACAACTTTGGCTGTAAAAAGCACTACATAAATAGACTGAATTGAATCGAATTGAATGGAACTGCCCTCCATCACTGGCTGCACACAGTTTCACTTGGTGAATAAATTCAAGCAGAGAAGGAATTTCACACTGTTCACACTGTGTGTCGTGCTGCAGTGTGTTCACATATGACTTTAAGGGCCATCTCACTTTACTTTTACACAAACACATTGCATTAACACATAGCAGTTTTGAACCTTGACTTGAATACTGCCATACTCAAACTTCTGGGACATGTCAGGTTCAGTCAAGCTGAAACTTGGGTCAGGTTTAAATGTCTTACAGCCTGCATTTCCCCTCTTTTTGTTTTTCTCCTTACCTCCTTACCTCTCTTCTTGCATGACCTTAAAACAGTATTGATTCAAGAGAAAATTCATTTGGCTAAAATACTTGTGTGTTAAATGCAGCATGTTCTGTTTAAAGAAACAGAGGTCAGCATCTTGCCCCAAGAACAGCACAGTGTGATTTTATTTAAAATCCTTGCTTCTTAATTAAAATGCAAAGTGTCCATTGGTCATACGTGAACACACCACAGCACAGTGTGTACAGTGTGAAGTTCTCTCTCGGTATTTAACCCATTCGCCAAGTGAAACAGTGGGCAGCCAGGAGCACAGCACCCGAGTAGCAGAGTGTGGGGACGCTACCTTACCCAAGGGTACCTCAGTGGTGCACCTAGCAGTCCTGGGATTCAGGCCACTTATTAGCTCTTGAGAAATTTGAAATGAACCATGTGAATACAATAAGATGGAGAAACGCTTGTTTTCCCCCCACATTGCCTCTTTTTACTTTGACAGTTTTAAGCCACATTATAACAGAAGACATTCACACACACACAGTTGCGTTAGAAAGAAAAATGCCACACATTTTTTTGATTGCAGGTTTTTGACCAGTTTTACCTGAGGAGGAGAAAACTCATGAAAACAGGCCTGAATGTGTTCAGACTTGAGGCCGGTGGATTCTGTGCAGCTGTACAAGCTGCTGTGTAAATCTGCCATTAGATACGTAGGGGGTGATTACTTTCTCCCAGTAACACAAAAACAACCATCAACACCACTGTCTACCACATGTGCTTCTCTCTCTCCCCCTCTCTTTCTCACTTACTCACTCTCGCGCTCTTTCTCCCTCTCTCTCTTTCTCCCTCTTTTTCTCTCTCCCACTCCCTTTCTCCCTCTTTTTCTCTCTCCCTCCCTCTCTCTCTCTCTCCCTCGCTTTCTCCCTCCCTCTCTCTTTCTCCCTCTCCCATTCTATCGCTATCTCTCTCCCTCCCTCTCTTTCTCCCTCTTTTTCTCTCTCCCACTCTCTCTCACTCCCTTTCTCCCTCTTTTTCTCTCTCCCACTCTCTCTCCCTCCCCCCTCTCTCCCTCCCTCTTTTTATCTCCATCTCTCTCTCCCTCTCTCCCACTCCCTCGCTTTCTCCCTCCCTCTCTCTCTCTCTCTCTCTCTCCCTCCCTCCCTCTATCGCTATCTCTCTCTCCCTCCCTCCCTTTCTCCCTCTTTTTCTCTCTCCCACTTTCTCTCTCTTTCCCTCCCCCCTCTCCCTTTTTATCTCCATCTTGCACTAAGGAATTGCTGGCATGTAAACAAACAGTGTATTGATGTGACCTGAATGGATGCATTAACTATTCTGGCCTCTAGTGTTATCCCATCCCCTTTCTCAAGACAATAACTCAGTTACACTATTACACAATTAACAGTTCCCTACTCTGAGCAGCAGAGGTCAGACTTTATCCAGAACGGTGGACTTCTTGGAAATCTTTCCAATCAGTATTTAACGTTACCGACCCATTGCCTGTTCCAGTCAGTCAAGCTGGAACAGCAGGTGTGGCACATTGTTGTTGGAACCAGAAGCCAGATTTGGTGAACCCTGATCTAGAACAAAACTGGTGCATCGAGCTGATTGGTTCAGCTTGCTGAGCCAATAAACAACAGGTGCAAACTACAGGCCAATCACTAAAAAACTGCTCCTCTGCTGCTTCACCTCTTATCTTACGTTTCTCTGGAGTAGGTTGTAACGTACTTGTAAAAATTCAGGTTAGGTTTTTTTTTTAAAAAAAATGCAAAAAGCCATAGTTACATGTGCTTTGTTGATTACAGTCCTAAACTTGGTGGCAGTCACTTTTCCATTTCCTTCTGATAAAGAAGCATCTTCTGAAATGGCAGAAAAATTTAAGCAAGGAGAAGATTATATAGAAGAAATCTTAACACAGACGCCTGATGGTCAAGCTCAACCTCCACCCTTAAAACTACCAGATTCTCAGAGAATCCTGGCTTCAGAAGTCCACAAACTGCTCTTCAGACCTGGAACTGGTGAAACACAACTACCCGATGTGCTGAAATCTATTCTACTGCCACCACCACCACAGCCTCCAGTCACGCCCCAGCCAGATACCGACAAACCGGTGGATGTGTTGTGCCATTTGGATCGTATTTATGTGAGGATTGTGAAGAGCCTCTTCTCTGATCCAGATGCTTGGAAATATCTCAAAGTGGGAAACTGTGCTGTGAATGAAGCCACAGACAAACATTACTACTTTTTGTATCGCCTCAACAGCTGCAATGTAGATCGTCAGGTTTGTTTAATTGATTGAACTGTTGCTGTTTTATCAAAGCTCAAGTCATCCAAGTGTACAACAGTAGTTCAGTTAATTCACTTTTATCCTTACTCCCCTCACAGGAGGATGACAATGGGGTGACGTACACAAACACGCTCTACTATGACCCAGTATCCACAGACATAGTGACTCGTGAGGTGCCTTTTACTGTGTCCCTGGACTGTTACTACAACAAGTGGGGGATTTCGTTCTTAACCACTCATGTGAACAAACTGGCTACCAGCAGTAAGGCTAAGTGTCAAAATCCTTACTTTGCAGGCATTTCCGCTCCTTTCAGGTGGGCTTCATTCCTGAAGTGTTGAGTGAAACTGTCATCTGGGGACTAAGCACTGGAGTTTCCCTCCAACGAGTAGATGGTAAGTAACGTTTGTGTGCAATCAGCTGTCAACACACATGATCTAGGTGCTATATTTAATGTTTCAATGGAAAATCCTGCCATCTGATTTAGAGCAGGGAATAGGAAGAACAGGCCAGAAACCAGTTTGCTGACCAGCTAAACTTGTTCAAATGAGAGTATTGAGCACGAAAAACTGTACATTCGTCTGGTTTGTAGGTCATTTTTACCCAAACAGTGCTGGTCAGTGCTAGATTAGCATTTCTTGGTTTAACTATTCCTTAATCAAATCTGCTCCATATTATATGGATGTTGTGGTGGAATGGCTGGTTGGAAGAATCCTTGTTCCCATGGTGGATTTGTATCCTAATCCAGGCCTGGGGATCCCTATGCAGTGAAATGTGAACCTTTTTTGAAGTTGCCGCCACAGAATGTGGTGATTAGCATGCTAATTTAAGACTTTTTCTGCGTGTGCCTTCTAAGAACCGGTTAGAACCTTTTTGTTTGTGTAATAGTTCCTGGATTAACTGTAAAATGATCATTTCCTCTACAGAGTTGTGGATGCCTTTTACAGCTTGGAAGAAGCAGGTTATTGGTCGGGCCATTTTCTTTGAGGCCAAAGCTTCTCATGTTCCAGCCGGGACGAGGCTGTACCTGAACGACTGCTACATCAACCCTTCACTAGACCCTGCATTTAGACCCAAATATACCGTGTTGGACAACTATGGGTAAATAAGACCCTTGGCGTTATTTGGATATAGATGTGCAGTCTTAATGTTAATATTGCTTGTGCAGATGCTTGATTGATGGTAAGAAGAGCACTCAAACGAAGTTCCACACGAGTGAGGACCCGACCACTCTAAGGTTCTCTGTGGGGGCCCTTGTGTTCAAGGGGATGGCTTCCCTGCCAAAGAAGGTAAATCTAGCCAAAGAAGTCTTGTTTTTATCAGTAAAATCCTAAAGCTAGCATGATCCACTTAAACTGCCTTTTGTATCTTCCTGCCTGAAACAACATGCATACGTGTTTAAATTCCCTGCTTCTCCAGGTTTTGTTTATTCATTGCGAGATATTTTTGGGGCCGGACAACCCAAGTCCAAGTGCAAAGTCCTGTTCGTATGATCAAGAGACCCAAAGGTGAGGTGAATCAAGTCACACCTTTTTGATTGTATCGTGTTCTTCATGAACTGATTCGTTCTTGCTGTGCTTTCAGCTGGTTTGAGCTGGACGGAGACGACTCTGTGTGCGACTGCTGTGACGATTCCTGTCCTGATCCAGAACCCTCAGCTCAGTTACAGAGACAAGAAATTGATGCATTGATACAAACTGCCAGGCAATAAAATTAAGTAATGAGATGCAGCCTGGGTGTATCGGCAATAGGTACTGGGCCATGGACTACAAGGAGAGCAGCACAAACTAAACTGCTCTGGGGTTATTGTGCCACAATGTAAATTTGCTGTTTGTGGTTGAAGGCAATGAATGAAGATGCACATGTTGGATTTCTGCAGCTTAAGTTTTTTGCATTGTGAAAACTAAATGTAATATGTTTATGCATGTACCTCCACTGACTGTTGGAAGTGTTGATGCACGTTTAATGGATATTTTGTTGAATGTTTTATCAGACATGATTAATAAAGCACCTTTGAAGCAATGCTTGAGAAAAGTGAAATTAATATAAACATTTCTAAAACTGCACCCTCAATCCAACAACACAAGTGCAGAAACGTTTTGGTTTAACTTTTACTCTTCTAGTTTTCTAGTCACTCTACAACAGGACATTTGTGTTAGAAATAAATAATGCCACAATTTTAGCTTACAGTTTTATACATCTACATGGATTTACTTCAGATGCTTCAGGAATCTCTCTTTGTCTCTCTCTGTTTCTTAGACTTCCTCTCATACTCTTAGTCTGTATCTCTCTCTCTCTCTCACTTGAAGTGAGACTCGCTAAAGCTAAATAAATCTTCACACCCTCTTCCCTGCACTTATTCTTTGACATTTGGCTGCATGCATTACTCAGTACTGCACATATAGCTCACAATCAACTTCACTCTACCAGAACACTAATACTTCTATTTCATCAATAGTCCTTTGGCAATTAGAACAGAATGAGCAGAAAGTGTCTAGTGAAAGCTAATTGGCTGCTGATGGCCATATTTTTTACTTGTAAAGTTATAACCATCTGCACTAATAGATTAGGCAACATCAGAATCAGAGAACTTTATTCCGGGGGAAATTGTTCACATTGTAACATGCACAAGTGGATGCAGAGAAGAACCGATAATTGGTATAGCAACCCTATTGATATTTTTGCACCAAAGTGGACATGCTATCTGAAAATGAGCTAACATATTAGCATCTCAGGTTTCTATGGAAACAAACTGTTCAGAAATTGGAACTGTTTTATTCAACTGGGCTCCAAGTTTGAAGGATCAATTAGCATATGGCCGCCGTGCTGTATCCGTTTCTGATGGTTTTTGATATGTAATACATAATCATTGGCTTTACTTTAGTACAGAAAATGATCACACAATTCCCAGATTTACAAACTTGGGTTTTGTTAGTGTCATATCAGAGATTGGTTGTACAATTTGAGTACAAATCCAATTAGCAAAGCGCAATTATCACCACACAACCAATTTGAAAACGCTCAAATCAAACACATGGTGTCAGAACTTCAGTTGGCAATTAGCACTTAGCTCTCCAGCGGAAACTAAACTACTGACTGATTCTGAATAAAGCAGTTTTTGGATGAGCCTACAATGGATAATAGACAGCGAGCTAAAGAGGCGAGAGCAAAGCAAAGAACTGCAATGTCAAATGATTTTTACGCTACAGTGGTTGACCAAGTGCTTGTCCATGGTCTGGCAAGGAGAGAAGCTTCCAAAGTCTGTATCTACAAGATTAAGAACAGGGCAGTAACTTGAACTTCCTGACATTTACCCGACTTCCATTGTATTAATACAGGGACAATCTCCCTGGAGCTGAAGAAAAAGCTATAAATTACTGATGCAGGGATATGCCCAATAAGTTACACCGTAGATAAAGTAGTCTTCATAAAATACACTATGCTATATATAGAAAATGCTGTGATCAGTAAGTGGGGTGTATATAAATGCCACAGAACAAAATTACTGCTGTAGTAGTCTACTCGTAACACAAATGGAGCTGTGCTCTATACCGAGCTTGTTATTGCATCCACTAGTGACATAAGTAGTGATTTTGTATGATCGAAAGATATGCATGTAAAGATGACTCTCATCCAAGCCTAGATGAGAGTCAGCTGAAAATATTTCCCTCACTGCCTTAAAGGAACGAACATCTTGTGTGACGTGGATAAGGCTTTGTGTCCCGGCCGAGCCTGGTGATGAATAATGTCTGATAAAACACAGTATTTGTCAGGCCTTATTCATCAGCTTCAGGTACATTTTCTTCTAGTTTGTCATTTATAAACTTTTTAATTTACTGTTCTTTTATTTTAGTTTTGCAGTTTTGTTCTTGTGCATGAGTTTACATACTGTTGCATCTGGAGCAGTGCACTTCTGGTTGTATAAGGTTTTTAGAGTAATATTCTGAATTGATCCTTGTTCTGTCTTGTGATTCTTGTGTGTGATCAGTTTGTGTGTCAAATGTTTGTTTAAGTGACAGGATGAATGAGTTTGAGTTGTCTATTTGCTTTTGGCCTGGAAGTGTGGGATTTGCATGGATGCGTGAGATGTTATGATACTGAGTTTACACTTTTGAGGAAATGAAAGGAGTTTAAGCAATCGGGTAGAACTAAAATTCCACCAATACCTTGACAATCAGGCAAAAAAAATGAGTATTTGGCAAAAGCGGTTGTTTTCTGAACCGATATTTGTGGGACAATGTTAATGGTGCTAACAGCAGTTTGGTTTCCATGAATGAGAAAAACGCAGAGAGTTTCCGCTTCATTGTAGTGCCACCATTAGAGCCTGTGTGGGTCCTTTAATGTGTCTAAGTAGTGGTAGGATTCCTGCAGATTTTTTGTTTTTTCTACGATTTATAGTTCACACTCTTTTCAAAGCTTATACTCCTGAACAATCGGCAGAAAAAACAGCAGAACTTACACCCAGCATTCCAGAACTTTTTCAGCACTTTTCTTTTTCGTTTAGTGCTGTTCTTCTCTTGATGGAATTCCACTGGTGTAAAGTGAAATGCTGAGGTCTGTGCAACACTAAGGCAGTCTAGAACCAACAGGACAGACTGAAATCAAACTCACCAAACAAATCAGAATGCACAACCAAAATGTATGTAATAAGACGATTTCTCACAAACATGCTTGAACAGGGCATTCGCCCCGTGATCAGAAAGTCCGGGTTCGATCCCCAAGACCGCTAGGCACCGCTGAGGTACCCTGAGCAAGG
>JBBPDB010057294.1:0-10684 GCA_037974465.1 Brachypetersius altus | reverse complement strand
CTGGGAGAACATTTGGAGGCATATTTATGGTTTACACTATAAAAATAGGCATTGGGATCATTTTGGGGTGGGGGGGCTTCAGACCTTCTGCAGAATTCAAATGAGACATTTTAATCTAGATTAATCTAGATTAATTCCAAGATTACAAGGAGATTAGTCTAGATAAAAAATAATCTATGCCCACCTCTAATATATATATATAATTAGAAATACTGGCAATAAAGAGAATGTATTGTATTAGTACACACTGTACGTGTAATTTACATTTACAGCATTTTTTGCAAAGCGACTTCCATTTCCTGACTATAGGGGGCAGTCTCCCTGGAGCAACTTGGGGTTAAGGGTCTTGCTCAGGGTCCCAGTGGTGGTGCTGAAACCATGACCTCTTGGTCCAGAGGCAAGTATCCTACCCATTAGGCCTCCACCACCCATTTTTAATGCACATGAAAGCATTGTTTTGATTAAAAATAACTACTCCTTGTCTTTTTCACAGTGGCACAGATTTGTGGCACACTTTCCAGCAAGTTTTAGAAATAATATGTGCAACCCCCCTCAGCACCTTTTCAAGCATGCTAACAGTTCCGTCTCATTTGCTGGAGGCACGTTTCAAACTCAGTAGAAGAAAGATCTGGCGACTGTCTAGGCCAAAACGTAATTATCAAAATGTTTTGCTCAGCTGGACTAGATCTTATTTTGGCACAATTTTGAAGAATGCTTTGGATCAGAACACAAGTGTGTGTGTGAATATTTTCACACAGTACTGTGTATGTACACCAAGGCAAATGTTTTAAAGCCATTTTGCTTAGCGTGTGCTAGCAAACATAAGGTCAAAATAAATGCAAGCAAACAAGAAAGCAGTAAAAAGTGTCAAGATTTGTTTTCTTTGTGAAAATGTAGTGATATTTTGTGAGCTGGACAGGAGAACAAAGGTTTTTTTCCAGATTTCTCCTTGATGCCTCCGGTCATTGCTTGGATTTGTGAAATTGAATCAGCAGCTCCTTATTAATGTACTGAAGTACTGACTGAGTCAAACCAGGTTCCTGTAATACATGAATGTGTAATATGCTTTTCATGTACTTAGTTGAGTCCGTAGTAAGATTAGTCTTAGTTTTCAAAAGATTTAAAAGCATATAGGTAAGGTCATGGGCTAACTAGGAGTACACAGTACATTTTGCCTCAACATCATGCACTGATGATTCCTCTGCCCAGATCAGTCATACAGAGGTTATGATTTGCATGCAGCTGTTTTGCCTCAGGGCTGAGTAAGTTCTAATGAGCATCTAGACTTGCTACCCACAAATAGATAACATTACCTACAACAAATGTCTTCGGTGGACTGACAAATAATAATCAATATCTAGAAACAGTATGTGTCTAATAAGCAAATGTCTCGGGATGTGTTTATTAGCATGTCTATCTAGTGCTTAAAGCTAATTCAGTCATGGCCACACAGCCACACAGTGGATGCTGATAAAGATGCAATTAAAATGTGTGATCTCTCACAGTTTAACAGGATATAAGCTTGATTGCAGAGCTATGCGTATAATGATGAGCTTGGTAATTAGGTTGTTTAGTGTTTGTCAGTGGAGCTGCCACGGGGCTAAGCTGACACTGGCCGGCCTTGGCATTGCAGTGGCAGAATGAGTGATGATCATGTGCAGAAGTGTGACACGTGCCTAGGGCTGACGCACAAAGCAGCCACATTGTCACAAACACACACCCAAGTCTGCTCCAGCGCCCCCATTACACACACCCGCCTCACTCTGTGTTTTTCAGAACTGTTCATCGTGGCTGAGGCTGTCTAGATCCAAGTACCAGTTCAGTAAATGGTTTTTGGAAGAGAACACTGTTTCCGAAGATCACAGGCTTCTCTTCCTTGCTGTGGAGAAAGCAATCCACACCCACGGAAAGTGTGTTGTTTTTTCTATCTTCCATCTTTCAACAGAAAAGGATGCTGTTCTATAACATTTAAGACAATGGCTGTTTAAAAAGCACAAGGTTAGTAAGAAAAGTAGATTTGGGGATTGAGTAGATTCCAGCATTGCAAGGGAGAAAAGTGTACCTGTTATATAATAACAAAAAAGGTCAAAGCCGACATGAAAAAGGGATAAAACACAAATAGAGACAGATACATTTCTTGGCTAGTTGGCACCATGAAATCAGACTAAAAAAGCAAATCAGATTAAATAATGTTATTATTGATCGCCATTACGCTTCACTAGTGCAGTTCACTATTACAGAGTACTATTACAGATCACTATTTCAGAGCCAGCTGTTGTAACTGTAAGTAAAGGACATTCTAAAAGTGAGATGGAAGAGTAAGTTGTGTTGATTTGCGGGGCATTGTGAAACTAGATGAAATTATGTAATGAAACATTTATGAAGTACAAATAACCACTGTGTAGGTGTACATTACTGCCACTGCAGTTCAGCACATTAGCAGTGTATTTACCAATATCCATCATGCAAATTAACACTGCAACCTCTTTGTGCTAAGAGTGGGCTATATAAACTTTCTTTTCAAAGGAGAAACAACAGAGAGCCAAGGAAGATGTGTTCCTGTGAGCAGATGAGCCAAGCCGAAGCTGAAGGAAATCAGTCTCATTTAATAAAATACTGCTCATACCACTACTACTCATTATTACTACTGTTACAGCTGCTGCTGCTTCTTCCACTACAACTATTATTTCTATTACTACTACTGCTTATTTTGTTTATGTTTGGGCTCATTCCGTTCAGGTGCATCTGATCGGCTTGCTAACTGGAGGCAATCAGGCAAGGACGAGGGGGTGTGGCAGACGAGGCCCGGGTATCACAAAAAATGTGGAGGTTATCTGCAGTTTCCGTGAATGTGCGGGGGGTTCCGTGAACAATTATCAGTTCTGTTCTCAGAAAAAATGTGCGAGAGACTTATATTGCAACTGCTGAACTGTGAATAAGTGGGAGTTTACTGTAATATAATCCCAAAATTAATGTACACAGTAGAGAAAATTATACACATTTAGATTTGCTTAAAATCTTCTATTCACAAGATTTGCATAAAATATTCTATTCAAATCAACAATTGTTACACATTCAACATGCTTGGTAAGAATAATCATGAACCTTGAACAGTGAAAAACGAGGTGAGGTAAAGTTGAACTAAACTGGTGCCTTATTTGGGCTAATTCTGTCTGCATTCTTCTATGAGCAGCACTGCAGGTGGGAGAGGCTCTCACAGTATTGGAAGAGGTCTTGGCTGTTGAATGCGCCTTGAAGTGACTGATACATTTACACACGGGACATGTGGCTCAAATGCATATCAGGCTGCCTCCTGAAGAGGTTTAAATGATCGAATTTATGTAATTTAAATGTGTGTTCACACCTATATTTTTATGAGGCATGAAAATTCCGTGCAACCCATGCCATTGTTACATCTTGTATGTGGATTCCTCCTGCTAAGCATAGTCTAGGCCCATATTTCTTCTTTGATGATTTTGCTGTCCTACCAACAGAATGATTTTTTTATTTGTCTGGTTTCAACACATTATCGTTCTGGAGAGACAAATTACCAGCAGACCACTGTTTTTTCTCTCGATGTGAAACTGTGCATTATCAGTGTAATTACTTAGCAGATAAATTTTGACCACAATTGCTTGTTTCTAAAAAGTAATGCATGATGCTCGGCATACTGTCAATGATGGTATCAGAAATGTCCTTGAATAAAAAGCCAATGTTTGGAAGTTAATCACATAAATTGCTCCAGTAGATCACAAATGGCATCACATTATTTTCTGATTTTCATTAGTAACAGGTTTAATATCTCCTAAAATACTTTGTCATTTGTGTTTATAAATAATTGATCTTCTTCCCATCTCTCGTAGTGAATAATTTATAGCCAAGCTACAAATTTAAGGTTGTCTCCTGTCACAGCTAAGTGTGAACCATTAAATTATGAACTTCTTGCAGCCCGTCAGTCTTTAAGAGCTAGTCGGAAAAGTTAAGACTGCATCAAACAGCATAATTGCCTGGGCAGTTTTATTTGTCTTACGCGTGTCCGTGGGGCATGTAGAAAATTAAAGTGCGAGGATTAATTAAACATGAATCAAATTCAGAATGTCTCAGCAGGAAAAAGCGGGAAATTATATGTGTTCTCCTTCCACTTTTTAATTTCAAATTAAGTGCCAGAATTAATATATAATTACTATATAATCAGAGTAATTAACCAGCGTGAAGAATTTTAGAGTTAGTGTGAAAAGTGGCGAGAGTGCAGGTGAAAAAGCTTTTCTGATTGTTCTGCAGATAGAATACGTGTTTTCTTCTGGCCATTTTTCCATGTCCCCAGTTTCTTCATAACTGTGAGTACCTTTATGGAGTGACAACTGGCTGTGATGAACTCTTAGCACTGCAATGTGTGTTTGACAGCTACTGGAAAAAGCACCTCTCACCTTCTCTATACTACATCTCTGTCAACAGTCACGCCATCATTCTAAAACAATCTCACATCTGCCACCTGTGTTCTGACACTTCTTGAAAGCGAGGTGGGCGGGGGGCAGTCAGGTATAAACGGCTCTCCACAGCTAACTGGACCACCTGGTGTACCGTCTACGTCTCTGTTTTTTTCATGATTCTGCTCTCCCTGTCCAGGTTGACATCTGCTCTGCTTGTCAATTACAATTTTAAATATAATATTTCCCAGAGCTCCAGCCAGACTGCACATTCTGGATTCAACAGCATGTCCCTTAATGAAATTACCCAGCCATTAGTGATGGCTGGTACAGCACCATCGTTTACTGTAACTTTAGCTTCATGGAGAGTGGAAAAGCCCTACCACTATTAAATGTGATGAGCCATTGTTACGGTCACTTTCCCAGTGTGGTCGTCATCAGGTCAGCGCCACGTCCGGGGAAGCAGAAACCGCCCATAAATGTAGATAATAAAGACACGAACTCCTCAGATGCACTACAACTTGCAGCTTTATTTCTCTGCACAAAACATATACATGTAAGCCCCAGAGGGAGTTGTCTGGACCACTGTATCAGTCTCACACGGCGTGTGCACATGTGTGTGGTGAACTTGCTACGTGCGCGCTTCACACAGTTCATAAAACACTTGAACCAAATAAAAGCAGACTGTGATCGTATAGTGACTGTTCAACTTCCAAACACTCACATTAACAGCAAGAGGAGTTTTTATCTGATTAGCAAGAAAAGCTAATCATACAACACCTGGAACACCGTATCAGTCTAAGCAATAAATACATAAGAAAATGATTTACCAATGCCGACATAACACTTGATGCTAAGCTGCGCTACCACGTTTTGCATTGCGTCTACTGTTTACTCATACATTTGCAGGGAGAGACGTATAAACTACACAATGGCACATATGGCACATTTACAGTGTGCACACTTTTGTAGCTTATACTCGTCTGTATGTTATAGAAAATAATTGCTTAGACGGAGTCATTTTCTAACCTACCTCGCACAGCATGCACACCTGTGTGTGGTGAACTTGCATGTGTCACACAGTGCTTGGTGGCCAAACATATCCCTCCATGGGGTGACAATCAGTTGCGTACAGTGAAATTCCATGTAAATTATGAAAATAACAATAATTTGGTTAGAAGTCACTACTACTTACATGACGCTTATTCCTTGTCTGTTACACCATTTGTTGTTGCTTTGACACATGGTCTTGTCACTGCCATTTTGTTACCACGACATGGCTGTCAGGCTTATAAGGACAGCTCAACAACAAATTCTTTGAGATATATGCAATATACACAAATTGCATTTGAGCCGTGGATGCCTGCATGAAATTCAACTGTTGATTGCCAAGTAGGGCAAGTGAATTTCTTAAACAAAAAATCTAAGTACCCTTGTTTAGAAGCTGTAAATCATACCACTGGGAAGCTTCTTTTACTGTTATGAAAAAAAAATGTCTTTATGTATTTATATCTATATATATATATTAGTGCTGGGCCGTTAACGGTGCAAGATTCTTATCGTGCGCTAAAAAAATATCGAAGCTGTGTCTAAACTTGGGGGTGGGGCATAGATTAATTTTTTTAACATTGCATTGGAATCTTGACGTTAACGGCGATAACCACCACCCCCCCCCCCCAACCGACAGAGAGCCCGAGACAGGTTTAGAACGTGCGTGAACTGGACAAGTCACTGAAATATCAAGGTGAAATTCATCATAGCTTGCATAGTATAGACCCAGCTCCCTCTGTCCACAATATCTGTTTCTTAAACGTTCCTAGACTAGGCAAATTCCGCACAGTCCGCTAATCGAAGGGCATGTCCCCACGTACGGGTATTTCTGAAAACCGAGATTTTCTCTTTTTTTTAAAAAAATTGCGTCCACACGAGCACGTTTTAAAAATATCTGCGTCCACGTGCGAAAAGGGCTGTCAAAAGCATGCCATGGCAGCAGGTGGGGATATAACTTTAAATGAATTGCATTGGTGACCAATCAGAAGCCTTGGGAGAGGGACGTCATTATCAGAGTCTGTGTTGAATATAATTGTGTCCAAAGCGTCTCTGACGTCTCTGTCCTTCATACTGGGTGGACAGAAACGCCGCCTCTGTGTATAAACATGCCAAGTTTAAGAGCAGTGGTACTTTGTAAACGTCAGGCATTGTGGATAAAAAGCCAACATAAACACGAGTGGCTCACAGTATGAAGTGAAACCGTCCATTTGTCATAATCTTCGTTTTTCTGGTCGACGCGTAAACGCAGAAGTGGAGCACTATCCGTTTTTAAAAGCCTCTGTTTTCACACTGACCCAAAACAACGTTTGCGTGTAGAGGAATGGCCAAAACGCATAGAAGAACCTCAGAAATCCCCGTGTACGTGTGGCCATGGCCTGGGGTTAGTGTTCAGACGCTCCCAGTCTGTTTCATCACTTATTATTTCTGAGTGGAGCCTGAAGTTGCTAAAGTTCACCCCTCTGCTGCGTATGTGCAGTGATTACAAGAGCTAGGTGGACAATTTCTTTCTGTAATAAAAAGTATTACAGAAAGAATTTGTAAAGAAATAACCAGATTTAAAAAGTTTTATGATCAGTCAGTAGTACTACAGTTCTTCATAGATCCAGTATGGGGACAATAGAAGGGTCTTTCTAATGTGACTTATTATCCTGTCATAAACATCATGTTTCCTGCAGTAAACAACAACAATAATGATGTTATTATAACATTAACTTTCTTTTCAGAGACTTGCTGGTAAAATATATCATAGCTGTTTATCTAATAGCTAAGACAAACAGAGAAAGCTTCTGAAATGATTAGGCCTCCCCAATCCATCACTGTCATTTCTACTGAGATTTATTACCTATCGTAAACATTACCGACGTTCTGTAGTAAAATGACCCCACCTGGGGGTGCGGGTGCGGAAGAGGAGGCATCTTGGATGAACAGTTAAATACTGGAGGGGTATTTTTGCTCGAAATGGCCAGTAATTATAGCTTACACTCTTCTAGAGAAACCCGACAACAATAAAAATAGAGCATTCCGTTTTAACACACTGTCTGGCCCAGCCCACGCCCACACACACGCTAGAGAAAACACGCATTTTCTGAGTGTATTCTCATCTGCCTGGTGTAACGAGATGAGTGTGTTGGGGCAGGGGCCTGGCCTCGCGTCCGTGTGAGAGAGGCTCTCTGATAATGAGAAAGTACGTGGTGCCAAGTTACATTAGAGCTCGCGTCTTCGTCCAAATGGGTTTGTTTAGGGGTTGCGCGAGACCAGGACAGGATGCACGTCTTTAGGGTAATGCAGGTTGGTTTTATGCCTCCGGTGAAAACTTCAGCTTCAGGCTTCATTGCGAGTGGCAGCAATTACTGGGCATCTCAGTCCCGGGAGCAGTTTAGACTGAGAATTTTCCACCCAGTGACACTGTATTTTGGTCTAAGACTCTTAACCACTGGTCTCTAGAGGTGATTGGAGATTTCAGGTGGTTTCGCACTTACCTTGTCTGGTGTAGATCACTCCGATGTTTTCTTGGGCCCATTTTGGTCCTCCAGCCCCCAACCACCCCACCCCCGTGCCCAAAATTGGTGTATTTACGCCATAATGACCCTGTAATTCAAAAGATCCAGGAGCACTTAGGGGGGAAAGTGTACAAGTCTGGTTTGGGATCATTTCGTTGATCACAGACCATGATGTTCCTGTTTTCCTCGCGGAGAAGAGCGCGCTAGGCCTGGAGCTCAAATACAGTCCTGACACTGACCTAAGAAGTCCATTTCTGTATTAATGCACCGTTTAAAGTCTATAAACAGACACAGTCGCCTCGTGTTGTTTATGATTATAATTAAGGCCTTGTGTCCTACAGTTAAGTTGTTTTTGCCATGAACTGCATTTGCCATTTCTACCAAATCCTTGATTATTACATGAGCATTTTCATCTCTCAGAATTAAAGAGGCTGTTGTTTGTTCCTGTGCAGATATAGATCATCGCTGTCGTTATGAAACCTCGTATCTCCAAAAAAGGTTACGGGGAAAAAACATTCTTAAACTAAATGTAGGTTAATGAAAGAAGGTGCAATTTTAAAGATTACTCTTGTTGTTCAGACGAGTGGGACGAGGGCCAGGCTTTGATGGCTGGACAACTGGGTCAGAGCATCTTGAAAACAGCAGGTCTTTGGGGTGGGGGGTCCTAGTGTCTACCCAAAGTGGACCAAAGAAGGACAACCAGTGAACATGGACATGGCCACCCAAGGATCACTGATGAGTGAAGGCTAGTCCAAAGTTCATCCCTTGTGTTGCTTGTAAACAGCAAAGATGAGGAGGGGGGCGAGGAGACGTCTCCGAAGTTGTTAGACTTAAAATACAGTTGGTCTTGTGGCTTGGGCTTCAAAGGTCAGTTGGTTGGTTGAACAGTCCTATATTGAATAGTCACATTTTTAAGCTCTGTAATGGTGTATTATAGCCTTTATGGGACATTTTCTAGTTCCAGTTCCACAGAAGCGCTATTGTAGCACAAACCGCAGAAAAAGTTCATGCTGTCTCTAATAACAAGGGGTCAGAACATACAGTGCCTCAATGTGGCCTGGTCTGATGAATCACGTTTTCTTTCACATCATGTGGGCAGGATTTAGAGTCTCACCTTCAGAGGTCTTGTGGAGGTCATGCCTCAGTGGGTCAGACCTGTTTTGGTGGCATAAGGTGGTTGTAATGGCTTATGACCGTATGCCTCTGTGTGTGTCGGTATTGTTTTTTTTTAGGGATGCACCGATTACAATTTTTCTTGGCCGATTCTGATTACCGATGTTTTTGTGCGATCGGCCGATACCGATTTTTCCGATACCGATTTTTTCCCCAGATAAAAGAAAATTAGGGCTGCTGCATGTAGTCGACGACAGCGACGACAACTTTTTTAATGTAACGTGGGAGTTCCTTTCCCTGTAAACTGGTTTCTTTTATAATAGTGACATGTGATAGTGGCAGAGCTACAGGAAATACAAACAAAAATCTAATTTTCTTTAATATAAAGCTTTTTTTTTCATAACAAATTTTTTTTACAAATTTAAATAAATAAAATGTTATACATAAACAAATAAACCCCCCCAAAAAAAGATCGGTTTGAAATCGGCAATACGTGTGAGCGTTCGGCCGATCACCGATCAGGCCAAAAACCGGCCGTTTCCGATCACTGACCGATCAATCGGTGCATCCCTAGTTTTTTTATTGCTACATATTGTGATGATTGCCTTGCAAGATGTTAAAAAAGGGTCCATGTAATCATTGGTACTGTTGTTAGATTTCAAATGGTACCTTTCGTACGGCCCGAAAATGTAAAATAAGCTTCAAAAAACAGCAAATTTTCACATCATTGTATTCATGATGTCACAAAAGAAGCCTTTTATTATTATTGTATTATTGTGGCTGCTATAAATATTACTTTTTTAAAAATTATTATTATTATTTCATCATCTGTTTAGGAAATCAAATATGATCAAACCTGCTCTTTCATCCGAGCCTCTTCTGGTGCTTTAAGAGCACTTGTTTACTGCGACGCTGCTTTTTCCGGCGTTCTGAACTTTTAACTTTGTTGCCTCGCGGCGCATGCACTTTCCCCCCCCTCTTCTTCAAAGCTGTACTGCGAGATATAAATGTGATGATCTGAAACGTCTTGTCTGCCGTCACAGACCCGAGGAGCTGTGATTGACAGGCTTGTATCGTGGCGATTCAGTCCCATCTGCTATGACAGTTCATCCTGCGCAGCAATTCAATTTGCCATGGTTTGTCAATAACGATGCAAAGAGCAAGCGCCACGTCGGGGATGGATTGGAGCTGGCCGATGCCTGATAAACGCAATCTAGCACCGAAATTCCAGCCTGGACCAGGAGATAAACCCGGGGCTGTTTTTCTACCAACCTGGCCAGGCCTGCGCTGCTCCGCTCCTGCCATGGAACAACAGCAACACTGGAAAAGAAAGAGCGTGTGCTTGTAAACACCAAAGAAGATGGGAGGACACAGGAATGCCTCCCAATTTGGCAATCTTATGATCTCCTGGCTAGAATGATCATTGGCTGGTTAGTCGATAAACTGATGATGAAAGCTGGATATCGGTATCGGCCCACAGTCTTTGGTCATTCAGAAACAAAAAACTTTATCACACACACACATACACACACACACACATTGTGTGTGTGTGTGTATGTGTGTGTGTGATAAAGTTTTTTGTTTCTGAATGAC
>JBBPDB010057274.1:0-10684 GCA_037974465.1 Brachypetersius altus | reverse complement strand
GGAGGAATAGTTAGCTAGCAAAGTTTAGATTTCAAAACGCGCTTCTGCACAAAAGGGTTAAGACACATTAACCGCTCACGGGCCACATAAAATGATGTGGCGGGCCACATCTGGCCCGCGGGCCTTGTGTTTGACACGTGCTTTAGAGAGTGAGTCAGACGATTTATCCAGTCTTTATCCAGTCGAAGACAATTCCCATGAGTAAATAGCCTGAAATCTGTTTTATTAGCCATTTTACTATCTCTTTCATGCTTATGTTGCGCTTCCCTGTGGCTTGGTAAATAATAATAAATGAACACTAGAATGACGTCTAACTGGCTTGAATCAGAGTCAGAGTCAGAATCAGAATCGGCAAGTATGTGAGCGACACATACAAAGAAATGTGATTCTTGTCGATGGTGTCTCTCAAGCACAGCAGTATAAACAACAATGTGTGTACATGTGCCTACACCACACCCATATGTATTTTTATTTATACTCATTTACTTCCACTACTTCCACTATATTCATACCGTATTTTTTTTCCTATACTATTTTGGTATTTCTTCTTTATTTAATGTAATCGTTTCTATTTTTCCTTATTTATACTTATAATTTTCCTTTTTCCTTTTATATTACTTTTGGAAAAAAAAAACCTAAATTCAAATATGTATTTCATAATGGCTGGACGAAAACCTGTGAGACTGGGCTCGGAAATCACCATCGCATTCCTTTACTTAAATGCCCTCCTTTAATAATATAATATCTCTGTCTCACTGTTCATTCTTGCGAAAAGTGTTTCCCAGCTCTGCTGCAGAAGTTCCCATAGGTGTTTGTATCTCTGTGTGTGTCTGTGTGTGTGTGTGTGTGTGCGCTGCTCTTAAAGGCTGCTCTGCTTTTACTCTTTGGTCCTGTTTATCCAAAAGCAGCGCAATGGGGTTTAAGTCTGGAGACTTCTGGCCACTCCATGTTCTCCAGCTCTCCAACTTATTCTGTTTTCTAAGGTAGTTCTGGCAGATCTTGGACTTATGTGTAGGGACACTATCTCACTGTAACACAAACCCGACCAACTCGGCCCAAACCAGAGGAACTGCATGGAGCTCCAAAATTATTTCCCACTTCTGGGTAACCTCACCATTTATAACCCTCTTGCAGTTCAACTCTGTCCTTTCTACCATTTCATGATTTTCGCTGGACTGTTTGAATTTCAAAAAAAGTTTATGTAGTGTATGTACTGAGCACTGACCTTGAGTGTGAGACTGAAGCTTCATACATAACAAAATATGTAACATATTATTTACTAGTATTTATTAATAATATTTATTTTTATTTTAGATTTTATTATTAGTCTACGAGTGCACAGAAGGGCATTAGCTTGTTAGCTTGACCACTTGCTAGCGATCCCCACGCCCCTCCAGCAAAGCTGGAACTGAAGAAATCCTGCTGGTCTGACAGAGTGATTAACGACTTCACCAAGAAGGTCAGGAGGGTAGAATTCATTTATAAGGGGAGAAAGAAGTTTGATGTGTTCTCTTGGGATCTAGACATATTGTTAATTATGTACTATTGAAATAAACACTACTATTACGTGTTTGTAAGAGTTGTACAATGAAATATGTTTCATATTTTGTAATGATATTTTTTAACACTAACTATGATGAACTAACTACCTTAGCCTTAGCTGGGAGTCATCAAGTAGAGGGAGAATCAAGCGAGCACAGGTTCATAAGTGCCGGAGTCTCGCATGCACACCTGCCCTTTTTCCCCATCTCCTCTTTCGCTGGCGAGCCTGCAGATTGTCCCAAGCGCTGTTTGCTAGCAGCAGGGGAGAACCGCGTCCTCCAGCGGGAGAGGAGGAAAGGTGTAGTTGTGCTGCCACGAAAACTTCTCCATCGCTAACTGGATATTAATGAGAGATGAGCCATCATATGTACAGCTGGCAAGCCATGTACAGACCATATTCCTCTAAATAAGAAAAGCACAAGAAAATTACAGATGGCGGGGCTTATTTTTTGGTCAAAGATACATGACCAGCTAGAACGGTGGAGAAACCACGGTTCAAGCACATGGTCCACATTCTGGACAAGCGCTATGCTATACCATCACGCCACTATTTCTCGCGAGTTGCTCTGCCACAAAAGTTGCACCTTTACATTTTCTTTAAGCGTACTGTATTAAGCTGAGTTTGAATTGAAATTAAAGTGTTCTGGGAATATATATATATATATATATATATATATATTGCCATGAAAAAAGCTGTGACGTCTGGGGCCTCATGCACCACACCCCCTCACACCAAAGAAGCAAAAGTTGTTTCCAGGTTAGTGCGGGGTTTCCGCTAATAATTATTAGTTTGTTTCTCAGAAAAAATTGCAATACACTGAAATTGCAACTGCTGTACTGCATTTGAGCTGGGTCTTAATATAGACATACACTAAATTTTGGGTCACTCAGAAACAGCTGCTATGAGTCACACATCTTTCCACCATCAGTGACACATTATTATATTTAGCGCACACACACACACACACACACCTTCACACCCACACCTACACCTATGCAAACACATGCTTAAACCACATGTGATAAAGATCTCAGGGATTAGAACATGTACAAATAAGCACTTATATTCTTATAGATAATTCCTTTACAGAAATTTTCTTAAAGAAAAAACAAAAAAAAACTAAACTACACAAACAGAAACTAACAACAGTACTAGAAAAGATCTCCTAAAAGTCCAAATCCTCATGACTGAAACCACGTTAACTATTGAGCAGCACTATGCGATCTACACAAACCTTTAGCAAAACAGAAACTCACACAGAGCTTAAAAAAACACCAAAACACCACGATTTCACCTGAAACACCAAAGAACCTCTTTCAGGACAGGATCCAGACTGTCCCCAGTGTCCACTGTCCAGTCACGTTCACATTAGACTCTTTTAATGATCATTTTTATATTCATACGCCCAGCTAGTCTGCAGTGGGGACATTAGCAGATTTTTTCATCCCTACAACTTGATTTTGTCACTTTTATTGTTTTTTGTTTGTAAACCCAGGACTCAGGGGGACAGAAAGAGTAATTTTGAAGTGCTGGGATTTGGCTTCAGCTCCCTTAAAGCATTTCAGTCTGATCAATCAATAATGTTAATATGAATGTCCATCAAAAGGAATTATCTTTACTGAATTCACCACGAAATAATGGGTTGTTTATACTGGGAGTGAGGGGGTCTTTCTGAAACTTTGGAGTGGTTGTGTGGATTGGGTTGTCTCATGGGGTGAGAGTCCAATAGAGCTTGAAGAAGCCAAACAGAGAGAGAGAGAGACAGAGACAGAGACAGAGAGGCAGAAAGAGAGAGAGACAGACAGAGGAGCGGTTCTGCTGAACAGGATGTATGTGGTTGAAGCTGATACCCTCATCAGAGCTGTCACTTCCAGTGTCAAATTAATTTTCACATACAGAAAACAGCAGTAATGAAGTTCGTGGACTCAAAGCCTCCTCAAAGTATGCGAAACAAAATAACATTTACGCAGAATAATTTTTAATGTGAGTGTGTAGTGTGCTGGAGGCTGAAGGAGAAAATACTGTCTCAGTCTTAACATGCAGCAGAAGCCATGACCTTAACAGGAAGCCATGACCTTATACATTTAACCAAGAGGCCCTTAACCCCATGTTGCTAAAGGGAGAGACTGCCCCCTTTAATCACGTGCAGGGTATAACAGAGATGAACACGGACAGAAATAACGGTTAGTAATCAAAACAGAAAGCCAGACGTCTCTCAGGGTAAAAAAGACGAGAAGGATGGACGAAGCAGGATCTGACAAAGCCCCCCAAAAGGCCTCAATGGGCGTGGTTCTAGAGGAGTGTCTCTGACCAATCACAAAGGTTTAGGGGACAGAAAATGAACACAAAAACAGAACTGACAGGACTGGAGAGAGATGACAAACTGGGCATAGAGTGGACATGGCCAGATTAAGAAGATGGACAAATGGACAGGGCATGAAAGACTGAAAAGACAAAGACAGAGCTGGAGACCAGACACAGGGGAGAGATTTAGGGCTGAGAGAAAGAAAAAGTTACAAAGGAGAGGACCAAAGTACTGGTGACTGGAAAGCAAACACAAACAAACAGGGAAATTCGATCACATGGTATAATGTCCTTAATTGGCCAGTCATAAAAGACTTATTCGCAAAATGTACCTGTACATTTTTCACAGTACCTAAACCAGGCTTGGTTATTGGCTGTAACGTCCTGTGGTGGGCAAACATGCAGATGAAGACAGGAAATAATCACAATTTCACACACACACACACACACACACACACACACACACACACACACACACACACTTCAGGTCTGCAAGAGAGCTCACGCGGGTAAGTGCAGAAACACAGACAAAGTTCTCAAAAAGGTAGAAAAGAGTCTTAAAACGTCTTAAATTTAGTTTGCAGGTGATTTACATTTGGATGAACTTCTACAGGAATACTGGTCTGGTGGGCAAAACTCTCTTAAACACACATTTAAAGGCTCATGAGTGCATCATTTTTAAGGTTTGTTCTGTAATATTGAAAATCAGGAAGAAACAAGAAGTTGTTTGTTGGTGTTTCAGAACTCGCCAGAGTGATTTCACGTGAATTATAGCACTTGAGTCTCTTAAACAAGAATATCTAAAAAGAAGAAGAACAGGAAGAAAAATTGGTCACAAACTTTATTGATCTCAGAGAAAACTGCTTATATTATGACTGCACAGAGACACAAAAAACAGGACAACAATCTAAACATAAAGTTAATAAAAGACAAATTAAGTCAAATAACGAAAAATATTCTGTACAAAATACACTATGCTAAATATACAACATCCCGGTGTCAGTAAGAGTGATGGATATACATGTTATAGATCAATTTCACTGCTGCTTAGTAATATATTAGTTAAAATGCAGGGGGAGGAGTTATAGAGTCTGATGGGTGGATGTGTTACAGGGGGAGAGGTTATAGAGTCTGATGTGTGGGTGTGTTACAGGGGGAGGGGTAATAGAGTCTGATGGATGGGCGTGTTACAGGGGGAGGGGTTATAGAGTCTGATGGATGGGCGTGTGACAGGGGGAGGGGTTATAGAGTCTGATGGGTGGGTGTGTTACAGGGGGAGGGGTTGTAGAGTCTGATGGGTGGGCGTGTTACAGGGGGAGGGGTTATAGAGTCTGATGGATGGGCGTGTGACAGGGGGAGGGGTTATAGTCTGATGGGTGGGTGTGTGACTGGGGGAGGAGTTATAGAGTCTGAATGGTGTGTGTGTGACAGAGGGAGGAGTTATAGTCAGATGGGTGGGTGTGTGACAGGGAGGAGGAGTTATAGTCTGATGGGTGTGTGTGTGACAGGGGGAGGAGTTACAGTCTGATGGGTGTGTGTGTGACCGGGGGAGGAGTTATAGTCAGATGGGTGGGTGTGTGACAGGGGGAAGAGTTATAGAGTCATTCCCATGTTTAATACATACTGACTACTGACTATTACTGAGTCCTCTGATCATTTCTGCAGATCGCAGGTCATTGTGTTGTAGTGAAAAGTATCAATGAAAGAACTGTACCCAGAGGAGATCAGGTACTACACAAAACTGTCATACATCCCTGCAGCTGCACATACTCCAGCCTTTCAGTCAGAGAGTGTATAATATACCCAACTGGCCTGGCTGAATGGTGTTGAAGGCACTGGAGAAATTGAAGAAGATGATCCTCAGAGATCCACCTGTAGACACAGTGCAGCAGGTAAAAAACAGCATCTTGGCCTGGTCAGAAAACTGAAGGGGATCTAGTGCTGCATAACCAGGGGATGGAGGGTGTCCAGGACCAGTCTTTCAATGGAGAAGAAGAAGAACAAGAAGAACAAGAAGAAGAAAAAGAAGAAGAAGAAGAAGAAGAAGAAGAAGAAGAAGAAGAAGAAAACAATACAAATTTAGATTATCAAAAAAAGGAAAGAAGTGGAGAAAGAAGAAATAATAATAATAATAATAATAATAATAAAGTGAAGACAGAGAAGATGATGAGGAGGACAATAAGGAGACAGAAGAGGAAGAAGAAGAAGTACAAGAACAGAGAAGAAGAAAAAAGAAAAAGACGAAGAGCACACTGCATGTATTACATTGTAAGAAAATATGTGAAGAATTATTGGTGGAAGTGAAGAAATGTTGGTACAAAGCATATTTAATTCTTCTTTCAGTCAATCTGCAGGATGATGGTTCTGCTCGCTGTCGCTGCTCTGGTGGTCGTGGTTGGAGCCACCAGTGTCTCCCTGGAGAACCAGGAATTTCATGTCTGGAAACTGAAGCTTGGTGAGAATTTTTCATTCAGTTCTCCTGCACCATAAATCATCATTCAGCAGCTCCTCATTCAGAACTGGGTCCTCTTAGTCTCTGTGCTAAATCTCTGTTTTCTAAGCATTATAATTGGAATTGTTTTTTATACCTGGACTTCCTTTAGTGTTCTAAGTTTGATTAGAGCTCTGACTTCAGGACGTGTATCTCCTCAGGTAAGAGTTATGGTTCAACAGAAGAAGAGTCTCAGCGTAAGATGATCTGGCTGGACAATCTTAAACTGGTCCTGAAGCACAACCTGTTGGCCGACCAGGGACTCAAGAGCTACAGACTCGGGATGAACCAGTTTGCAGACATGGTGAGACACACACACACACACACATACTCAAATACACACACATGTACACATACACAAATAAACAGTCAACAACAAACAATTACACAAAATATACAACTACATACACTCAAATACACAAAACCAATGCACAAACATGCAGACATACAAATACAGAAACCTACATACACTCACACACACACAAACACATACACACTCAAATACAAACGCACGCTGTGTAAAGGGCTTACTGGTGTCTCATCCAGTGAGAATTCAGCTATTCCCTGGGCCAGCGTTCACAGTGGTGGAGAAAATGGGCAGAATTCAGCTATTCCCTGGTGGTGGCAGATAACTTGAAATCCAGAATCGCAGTGAGCAAGTGAAGCATGGCTGCGTCCGTTTTGTCCCGTTAAAAAAATGTTGAATTGTTGATAGCATGGGGACCTGCCTCGGTAATGGGGCACAAACCACCCCTGGAGTTAGGCTGGTGTATCTGGTCTGGCAATGCATGACATTGACCAAAGGATTGTGAGAAGAGACACAGTGTCCTCCTGTTTGCGAACCCTCTGCTGCAGTCCCAAGTTTTCCTGAGCTGGCAGCAGCTAGTATAGCTGTTTCTCAGCCTCCTGTCTCAGCCTCCTGTTCCCTCTCCAACAGAGCAACCAGGAGTACCAGGCCATGATCGGGAGCTGCATGAGATCCTTCAACGCGACAGAGAGTCACAGTGAAACTCCATTCTTCCAACCAGAAGGGGGCGCTGCTCTACCTGATACTGTGAACTGGAGGAAGAAGGGCTACGTGACTGCAGTAAAGAACCAAATGACATGTGGCTCCTGCTGGGCCTTCAGTGCGGTGAGTCTCAGCAGGACAACGACACAGGAAGTCATCAAAATTCTATTTTAGTGATCCAACTCATTTCATAAAGAGGCCGTTTATTCACCTCGGGTTCCCATTTTTTTGGAGGGTATTTGAAAAGTATTTCTTATTTTAAACACAAAAAAATAATAGAAAATATAAAAAATATAATAATAATTTTTAATAATAATTTTGTAAATGTTCAGCACTATCTGGTATTTATTATGCTCAATGTTGCAGGACCTAGATGATCGATGCCAACCTTTAATATTATTTAAAGTTTAACACAGAAACCTTTTACATGTTTAAGGAGACTTTTCACATTTTTACACGTTCGTGTAGACACTTTCACAGTTTCTACCTATAAGTGACTTTTGTGAGGATTTTGATATAGACATTTTGATAATTGAAGCTCTTGCCTTATTCTAAATATAAACACTATGAATGAGCCACATCAGGTTCACCTGCCTAGTGTCTGCATTCACTGACAATTTTATCAGCTCCACTGTGCAGGTGTTTAGTGTAGTTTATATGTTAAATATACAGAACCAGACGAAACTATATGCATAGTTTATCTGTTAGCCCCCCTTTACCCCCTTCATCAGTGGTGAGGACCTCCAGAGGACCACCAAAGATTATTTAATATTCATTCCTAGCACAGCAGTGACACTTACATGGTGATGTTTGTGTGTTCCATGTTTTTAAGCACTGTGTCCCCTCACTGTTCACTTGGACATGTTCAACTTGAGGGTTATTAATACTAGTTCTGATCTGATACTGTAAAGTTTGTGTGGTTCATCCATTAATCCTTCATCAGGGTTCAGTTTCTAGACAGTGGTGCTGTGTGTGTCGGATTAATCTATTTCTCTCTGTCCCGCCATTCCCTCTGTGTCGTCATCATTCTTCTCTGTCAGACGGGAGTGCTAGAGGGTCAGATGTTCAAGAAGACGGGGAATCTGATTTCCCTTAGTGAGCAACAGCTGGTCGACTGCTCCTTCCGATTTGGAAACAACGGCTGTGGAGGAGGATTGCCATGGTGGGCCTTTGAGTATATCAGTGCCAGTGGAGGCCTGCAGGCGCAGGACTCTTATCCCTATGAGAATAAGGTGAGTGTAGTGTGATTATGATTGGCTAAAAGGGAGGAGAGAGCAAATTAAATCAACTCAGGGACAAAGTTAAAATATCCATCCATTATCTTACGTTTAACCGGAGTCGGGTCGCAGGGCCACTGACCTAAACAGGGAAACTTAGACTTCCCTCTCCCCAGCTACTTCATCCAGCTCTTCCAGGGCGATCCTGAGGTGTTACCAGGCCAGCCGATAGACATAGTCTCTCCAGCGTGTCCTGGGTCTTCCCCAAGGTCTCCTCTCCGGGGAGGCATCCAGGAAGGATCCAAACCAGATGCCAGAGCCACCTCATATGATTCCTCTCGCAAAATAAATCGAGAGCCTAGCCTTTCGGCCCCGCTATTTCTTCACCACGACGGATCGATGCAGCGCCCTTACTAAAGTGACCAACCACCTTACGGCCACAGCTCCGGTCAACCGCCTCGACAATAGAGGAGCGCAATATGGTCCATTTGGACTAAATCTCCCCCACCTCCCCTGAGATGTGGTTGAAGTTCTGCCGGAGGTGTGAAACTCCTTCTGACTGGGGACTTTGCCAGATGTTCCTAGCAGACCCTCAAACATATTGGTTTGGGCATGCCAGGTCTGACTGGTTTCCTCCCCCACCAGCATAGCCAACTCAACACGAGGTGGTCATCAGTTGACAGCTCCGCCCCTTTCTTTACCCGAGTGTCCAATACATGTGGCCCCAAGTCCACTGAAGCAACAATGAAGTCAATCATCAAACTGCGGCCTAGGGTGTCCTGGTGCCAAGTGCACATATGGACACCCTTATGCTTGAACATGGTGTTTTCGCTATGGACAAACCCTGACAAGCATAGACGTCCAATAACAGAACACCACTTGGGTTCAGATAAGGGGGGCATTCCATAAGCCCCCGACAAAATAGCTCCTGGGATCATAAGAACACACGAACCCCTCCACCACAATAAAGTTTCGGCTCTAGAAGGGGCAAAGTTAAAATATTGTAATTTTAATTATTTGTGCATTGAACAGTCCTTAAAAATCATGATCTTCTAAGAGTCATTAACTCATAACAATCTGCAGGTCTTTCTTTTTTAGGGACAGATTAAAGCCTGCTATGGAGATTTATTCTTGTTTCCACAAGATAATTCAGAAGGTTTTGAATGCCAAGCTGTAATCTTTGAATTTAAATGTGGAAGGCAAACTGGCTTTGTGTTTTCTCAAACCAGAAGGTTACTTATCCTGCAACACATTCTCATTCTCCCTTTTCTCCTCAGGAGGGGAAGTGCAGGTTTAAAAAACGAAAGGTTGTTGCTACATGTCATGAGCCCAAGATCACAGAAAAAGGAAATGAGACAGCTCTGCAGGAAGTCGTGGCCTCTGTTGGACCCATTTCTGTAGCCATAGACACCAGCCGTCACACTTTCCAGCTCTATGAGTCAGGTAACCCCTACAAAAATCAGTCCTAGTTTACCTATCTCTGCTTGTCTGCAGTGGTGCAAACTATTAGTGACTTCTTGGCCAGAAACAGAAACAGTCCTATTACCACATCCACTGAGATGGTACAAAATGTACTGTCCCCTCCACAGATTGACAACAACAGAACCAATAAGCAACAAAAGCCAACGTCTTTCCCATCACAGACAAACATAATCAGAATCAGAATCAGAATCACGTTTCTTGGCCAAGTATGTGAGTGAACATAAGGAATTTGATTCCGGTAGATGGTGTCTCTCAAGCACAACAGTATAAAAACAACCAAAAATATAAAAAGAGCAAATATAATATACAATAATATACAATCTATAATATGAATATATAACATGGATTTATATTTATAAATATAAGATAAATGTTAACAAATTAGTACATAGTACATAGTATTTTTGTACATATAGGTTTATACTATTTATAAATATAAATATAATAAATATAAATATAAATATATGTATGAATATACATATGTATATGGGTGGTTGACATAACATGGCTTTCTTTTGGTCCAATGTGTCAAAGATAAGCAAAAAATATTTTAAAAATGTCAAAACTGTGGTGATATTGTTCAGAAAGTGCTGTTTTATATGAACATATAGAGTATTCATGGGATAAATCTTCCATTG
>JBBPDB010057264.1:0-10684 GCA_037974465.1 Brachypetersius altus | reverse complement strand
GTGTGTGTGTGTGTGTGTGTGTGTGTGTGTGTGTGTGTGTGTGTGTGTGTGTGTGTGTGTGTGTGTGTGCGCGCGCTCGCGTGTGTGTACTTGTGTCGGTGTGTGCATGCCTGGATGCTCTTGTATGTCTACTCTGATGTTTTGTTAATTATAATGGAACCTTTCTTTTCATGTTCGTGTCTTTTGCCTTGCTGTGAACACAGCATTGGTATACTCAGTTGTTGCCATCACAGTGAGGCCTATTAGTAGCTTTGCAGCTGTGGTGACATCATTTTAGGACAGTGTCCAATTATTCACATTTTCTTCAGGGAATTGATGTGACTGATATGAAGAAGATAACAATCTTCCTGTAAATTGTTCTAAATCATTTTTTTTCACTAAACTGATAAATGTGAAATTGAGTTTTCATGGAACATAGCATATTCTGTGATCATTTAAGTAAAAGCATGAAGAAAGAAAAGTTCTGAGACAAATACTTAAATTAATTGTTTGTGCGCTAAAAAGCTGTCAATGTATTATTGCAACACTTAATGTCATTATGTGCACATATTTCATGTTTTACTACTGATTACCATTTCCATTTACTTAAAGTGAAAATGGTTTCAGGGACAAAACAGTTATAGAAATTCCTGATTAGTTACAAATTACCCAGATTTTTTTATAATTGTTGGAGCCAGAAAGGACTTTTATGCCAAGTCTTTATCATCAAGACCACCATGACATTTTTTTGATGCCTCTCTCTTTTTTTAAATTTCTCATCCTTGTTTTTCAGCCATTGTTGGAGGGGCCTTCAGGGTTTGTGTGTTGGGCACGGGGCTTTATGGAGTTGGGTGCTGTGGTAGGGAGCAGGACAGAGCTTGCAGAGACCCTGCGTGGGTACTGCTCAGCTCCAGGAGCACTGCCTTTACTGCTCTTCCCAGAGGAGGACACCACAAATGGCCGTGCCGGCCTCCTCAAGTTCAGGTGAATGTGAATGACTGTGACTATTCATCATAAGAATCTTGGTTAGAACTCCGTATTAAATGTATACTCAGTATGTTGGTGAGCAGGCAAACTCAAACAAATGAAATATATAAGCAAAAAAAAAATAGGCACCTGAGAAAATTATGCTGAAAAGCTGTTTACTACTCGGCAGTGGTATTAAGTTGGTGTTAAAACACTTACATTACAACAAATACAAACAACATTAATACAGTAAATGGTGGTTTTATACGTGGCAAAATGTTCGCTTAACCATTTCCAGACCTCTTTCCTCATGGAAACCCAGTTTTACTTGCAACTCCATGAATTCCCTGGTTTGGCTCTTTTTACATCAGTAGATTAAATTAGGTGTTGATTATGGAATTTTATTCATTCACCCAATGACTGCAGGCACTGAGCAGAAACCTGGATCCAAACCTGTGTTCTTCTAACCAGCTCACAGAATATTGACTACTTTTTAGAAAAATGAAATCTTTTATTTATATATATATTTGGACAAAAGTAATGGTCCGCCTGACCCCTGTGAAAACCAGGCACCGAGGCGTACACCGAGCACAAAAACGCAGTGAGCTTTCAAAATAGAAAGAAAAAAAAACACGCTGAAATAATTGGCGGCATTAAGTAACTGGTGCGTAAACGCATTAATGTGCCCAGCCACGCCCAAACGTAAACAACCCAGAACAGGGCCAGACATCACAGTCATCTGTGATATATCAAGGAAAACGACAGCGCATACCAAAGAAAACACGTGTGCATGCAGTGCAGTCTCTCTGTATTCTAGCACTGCGGGAGTTCACTGTAAACTGTACAGTACAAATATGAGTTTATCTTTACATTTTCTTTAATGGTAGTTTATAAAGTTTAAAATGAAATTCAAGTGTTTTGGGAGGATATTTGGCGGCATGTTTAGGGTTTACACTGCACAATTAATTAACTGTTTGGATTTGGGAAAATGTATAAAAATGGAATAATGATCTGGTTATTTACATGTTACTATGCATTGGTGGTTCTATAATGCGTTCTGATGCAGGGTGTCTATAAATGGCATCAATCTGGTCTAAGACTATTTTATTACAGTATTTAAGTAAATGATCATGATAATTATCATGTATTATCATGATATATCATATGGTCATATCATACACCCCTACTCTGTATAATGTAACATAAAGAGTGTATTTAATAGCAATAATTAAGGTGTAAGCAGAGACACCTGTTTTTAGGACAGATCCTGTATTGGCCAAGTTTTGAAGATAATTTATTGTGTAAACGTCATCAAGGAAAAGCCCATTGTGATTCATTAGAGTATGGCTTGGTCTGAACATGCTTAGATAAGGTCCTTGGTGTGAGAGCTCAGGTGATTAGATGCCGAGCTGTCCTAGGATGGCTGCCAGGTCCTAGCTAAGCTGTCCTAAAGCTGCCCACGTCTGCCCCGCCACCAGTTAATCATTCTGAAGCTTTAGCTGGTGACTAAAGCAAGTTTGTTCATTGCAAACTCTTCAAGCATGTTTTTGTAACAGTTTTATTCAGCTTTTTTGTAACAGTGTCTGGAACTAGAATAAATGATTATTTAGGAAAATCACAAACTTTTTAGTGGAGTGATAAATGTTTGGAATGTATGCATATTTAATAATCTCTCTCTCTCTCTCTCTCTCTCTCTCTCTCTCTCTCTCTCTTTCTCTCTCTCTCTCTCTCTCTCTCTTTCTCTCTCTTTCTCTCTGTCTCTGTCTCCGTCTCTGTCTCTGTCTGTCTCTCTCTCTCTCTCTCTCTCCCTCCCTCCCTCCCCAAACCCTAGCTCCTGGCCTTTCTGTGTGGTAGACTCTGTCCAGCCTGTGGCCTTGACAGTGAAGAGGCCTCTCTTAGCTGTGGTAATTATGGATATCAGCAGCAGCAGCAGCTAACTGTTCAAAATGATATTTAGTGTTATTTAAAAGAGCAGCAAATATCATTTATTACAAGGAGAATCATGCCAGAATCATTTTGGTCAAATTTTTAGTCTTTATGTAAAACTGTAAAAGTGTAGCTTGTCTTACCATCTTACAGAAGGCTTTGTGCTACAAGACTCGAGACAAGTCTATGAGGTTCCCAGAAAGTTACCCTTTCAAACCCTTTGCTCCACACAGCATTCACACAGAGGGCCCATTCTCTAAGCGCCTGCCTCATTAGAAGGTTATTTATAGAAGCTTGCAGAGACCCTTAATAAATGACACACAATGTAGTGATGTAGTGAAGGTCATCAGTTCAGATGATGAACCTTTTGCCCTCCGCTGCTATTCTGTTTGGATTTTATATATATATTTATATAAACAGTAAACCCCCATGTTTTATGCGGATCAGAAGTTGCTGTTTCAGTCACACGCGGATAAATCTCATAGTTTTACACGGAAGTCCCCACAATAACGCGGAACTGCAAATATCATCTGGCTTTTTTTTTTTTGCCTTTTTGTGGCAATATACCTTCTCTGAATGTTTTCACACAAGGGGACTTGGGGCAGGCTGTACGTGACCTGGAAGCACCTTTTTTGAATTCCACACCAGTGTTGAGCCCTGACTCCAAATGCGATTTCTCCACGGTGCAGACACTCAGACCCTTCAAATTCCACAGTTCAGTAGATCGCCAGGCAACCCCGAGTAAATCAGGGGTTATTCCCAGAAAACCATTCACCTGTCCCAATACTTTTGTCCAGCGACCTTCCGAGTTGCATATCTCGGAAGGGAATTTAAATTGAAAGAGGCGAATATGGGTTTACCTTAACATTTTCTTTAAGGGTAATGCATTAAACAGATTTTGAAATGAAATTAAAGTATTCTGGGTGAATATTGGGAGGGGGGGGTTATTTTGGGTTTACACTATAAAAATAGGCTTTTCTTTTCTTTTTTTTTTTTTTTAACCAAAACCCCCATACATATGTACATGCATATATATGTATGCTTGCTACTCGCTAACAAGCAGTGCCGTGTAGCTTCGCCTGGGTCCAAATGCCCACCTACAGCAGCTTCAACAGCCACTACATCATTTTAATTAAATAATGGTAGCTAGACTTATTATTTTTCATTTCAATTCATAGTCTTGTTTCTATTTGTAAAGTGCGTATCTGCGCTTAGTGATATCTTATATGAAATGTTTGGATACATAATTTAAAAATAGTAGAATAATGACTATATGTTTAGGGATTTTTGGGGAGGGCTTCAGACCCCCCAAAATAGACCTAATGACGCCCATGCTGTGAAATTACCACCAAACGTGACGCGCTAACATGGATGCAGCTATGAAACCGCTGGGTTTGCTTCAGGGAAAATTTATTTTTAAGAAGCTTCCCAATGGAAACCTCAACAAGACTAAGGTTGTTTGCACCTTGTGCAATGCGGAATTAGTTTACTGTAGGAGTTGAGAAACCCGTCCTCAAATACTTACTTTTAGTCATTATTTGGGTTGCACACATATTTTGAATGCCTTCGGCAGAATTCAAATGAGCCATTTTAATCTAGATATATCCAGGTATGTAACAGGTTGTATCTAGCCTGTTAATGAAAAACTAGCTAACAGTCCAGAGAATGGGGAGGGGGATCATTACAGCAGCTGTAAAGAGGCACAAATTCCATAAGAATGTCTCTGTATCTGAATGCAGTGTTATTAAAGTCACATTTTGTTTAATGGTCAGGCGTCCTATATGGACAAAAGTAATGGGAGTGCTGTACATGTAAAAAAAAAAAAAATCAAGGTTTCCCAGTTGAACATCTCCCAGAGCATCACACTGTCTCTGCCTTCCCCACATTGTACATCCTTGGGATCCAATATGTGATTCATCAGAGCAGACCATATTCTTCCATTCCTTCTTGGCCCAGTTCTGAAAAGGAGTCAGCTTGGGCACTCTGACCAGTTTGCAGCTACACAGCCCATATAAAGCAAGCTGCAATGCATTGTGTGTTCTGACCCCTTTCTATCAGGGCAGCATGAACTTTTTCAGCAGTTTTTCATCAGTTTGTGGTACAGCTGCTCTTCTATGAGATCAGCCTTCATTCTTCACAGAGAGCAGGTGTCCTTGTCCATGTTACAGGTTCACTGTTTGTCCTTCCTTTTGGTTCCTCCAGTCACTCAAACGAATTGCGTCTGAAAGCAGCAGGAACAGCAGATACACAGAAAACAATAAGCACTAAATCATGCACAGCCATAATCAGCACACTCACGGTGATGTACGAAGGTGGGAGCATTATATAGGGTTGCAAACTGTCCTGGAGAATAATTTGCTATTGAAGGAAAAAATGGATTGAGATGGAGATGTTAGAGGAGAATTTAATCTCATCAGCTAAGAAAGAGGAAAGGAGAGACGTTTCAATTTGACCACGACCCCCGAATATCTAGTCAAAATAACACCAGCTCTAATTTTACAGAAGGTAAAGGTGTTTGAATGGCCACTCCCATTTCAAATCCTACTAAACATACTTGGAGGATTTAAAAATTGTCCATTAGAGGCATACTTTGAGGAACTGAGGAGGGTTTGCCAAGAGAAACAGGCCAAGACTGATCCACAATTCTGCCAAATGACTTCTTACCCTAGACACCCTGAAGCTGTACAACAACGGCTTTGCTGCCAAGTATTAATGTTACCCTATCAATTTCATTTTAAGAACGTCTTTGTTTATTCTGTATGAGTGTACTTTCTTGCTGATAGTTATACGTACAGGGTCAGAATATATTAGATACGTCAATGTGAAATGGGTATTGTATACTGTAATTGCATTAAATAACAAAAACACAGTGCTGGAATAATGAAAAAGGTGTAAAAGCATAGTCGGCGGTGGTGTTGTGACTGGCGCAGGGTTGATGAGGTGCCTGCAGTGAGATTTTCACTTGGCTGGAGTGAGACTGGAGTGAGATTTTCAATATTGCAGACATAAGTGCTCCGACAGACTCGTTTGACTCCCATCTCACAGTCATTAACATGTAGCTATGGGGCCAGTTTAATACAGATCACATATCAGAGGAGGAAAGAACCCCAACACTCAACCTTCTAGAATCGACACTGCATGGAAGCTATAAGGCAGATTTAATAAGTTGAGAAAGACACAAACAGTGTTCATTAGCAGTTAATTGCAGATCTGCAGGAAGTCAGTTTACAGCAGCAATGCAGCCATTCCTCCATATGTTCAGCATCAAGAATCCTCTGTGAATTTCAGAATCAGAAAAATTCCCGGAAATTGCTTATGCAATGACAGCAAAGACAAACAGAGACAAGAACAATATAAAATATAAAGTGTAAATAAAATCTAAATAAAAAATCAGTAGAGAAAAAGCTTAATATGAAAACATACTATGTACAAAAATGCTGGGTGTAAATACTATAGATAAGTTACACAGTTGAGTACAATCTACTGACAGAAATGGTAGTTTGGGGTTTGTTATTGCACTTAGTAGAGAATCCAGGTGTCGACAGTTAGAGGCCATCATCGGACTAGAATTATGGGGACTTCTATGTTGACACTGGGCGTGGTCTAATCTCTGGCCGGCTTTAGGTAGAAGGGTTTTCAGCCGGCCGGGGATTAAGGAATACTTATGTTTCTATTGTCATTCGTCTTTGGTTTGTGCACTTTTGTACATTTCTGTATTAGTTGAACTTTGTCAATCCACCCTCACGTTTTGTTAGTTCAGATTCCTTTCTTGTTATTGAGCTTCGGCCCTCGTGTCTCCTTTATTTTGTATTAAAATAAAGTCATTTCAATATGGAAGTCTGTGTCTGTGCCTCCTCTCTGGACGGGCACGGCTCATATGTGACACCAGAAGTAAGATTATGTAATAAAAAAGTAATATTTACTTAAATAGTGAAATTGCACATGAAGGCTATTGCACATAAGACATGGAGAGTGATGAAATGATTCAGCACCCATTTAGAAAGTGTCGTATGATGTTGCTTGTAGTGATGTTTAACACATAACAAGCACATTGTACAGTAATGCACATGGTAGACTGTTGCACATAATAGCAAAATAATGTACATGTCCTTCTTATAATGATAGTAAATTGACCTTTAACCTAAAAACACAACATGAACAATAGGCTACTGCACAGATTATTGTGTGGATGTGTGACACCCACAGTCCAGAGAAATGCAGGTCAGGTGAATTAGGGATTCTAAATTGACCACTGGTATGTGTGTGTGTGTGTGTGTCTTTATGCCCTGTGGTCCCCGTCTCGCGCCCATAGACCCCGGGATAGGCTTGGGGTTCCCACAACCCTAGTAAGATTAAGCGGCTACAGAAAGTGAATGACTGAATAAGCTCAATGCTCTACAGGTTTTTCTGTCATTTTAGAAGCCTCTGTTTGCCTATATGGACAGTTTGCTAGAGTCCTACAGAACATCTGAAATCTGTGGAGTAATATAAAGTGAACATAATAGAATTATTTTAACATAATTGTTTTAAACGATTTATACTTTTTATCTGCAACGAGTTTGGTTTCGTTTTATTGAACATTGTGATTCAGCAATGTATGTTCAAAAGCTTGTAGACACCTGCTTTCGACCATTTCTTCTGAGGATTTGATTGCAGCCATGAGAGCATTAGTGAAGTCAGGTACTGCTGTTGGATGATCATTTCTGTATCTCACACCACTCCATTCCAAAGATCCTGGATGGGGTTCCATCACTCCACAGACCAATGCTGGGGGGCTTTATTGCAACGGGCCTGCTGTCCTTAGGCTTGTGTTTTACTGTCCTAGAGCCCATTCTATTGGTCAGTGCTTCTCTATAGAGATTATACAAGCTGTCTGTCACCTTTATGTAGCAGAGAAGACCTGTCTGGATACTTCTGAATGTCTTGTGTAACTGTACCTCTCACACTGCCAGTCCAGTGTTTTTGCCTTTCACTGTGAAAGGATCAGAGCAGAAGAGACAGACACTATTGATCTTTTCTTTCAAAGCCTATTCATTGGCCTGGACGTCTTACACATCTGATCAGCGTCCCATTCTCCCTTTCAGTCCCTGCTCCATTCTCTTCTCCTTCAAAAGGTGAAGGTGTGCGTTCCCTGGTACCTGAGTGCCAAGGATTTCACAAAGAGGATGGGATTGCCATGGAAACTGGGGAGAGTTGAGATCAAGGACGTGTCATGTATTATTTATTCAGCTCCAACATAGATGTTTCTTCACCTACCCGTTCTTTTAAGGTAACAGTGGTCTGCTTTTTTCAGCACAGTAATAGATCTGAAGCTGTGTTTGTGTTGGCATTGTATGTATTATTTTATTATCAGCTTCATCACAGTGACAGTTTAATACACTTTATGAGACCTAATGACCCTATAGGCGCTGTATATCAGAGTACAGTTATATATGCTGTAGCCCAGGTTCTTTTCACAGGAAGACCGTTGATGTGATATTATTATGGGGGTGGACCATTCTCAGGCCAGCAGAGATACGGACATGGTATTAGCATGCAGAAGAGGACCCTCATAACCTTTGATGCTGTCAGAGAAGGTCTAATGATCTCTGGGAACTAGAAAAATTCATGCCTGTACCTTTTCATTTCCAATAGAATCATGTAGGTGTCAGTTATTGTATGCAATCGAAAGTAGTACTAGAACAGTATTGATATCGTCGTGATATTTTACATGTGCATAAAAATAATTGCATATAACAATAATAATAACAATAATTATAATAATAATAGTATAGGAATGATACTATTACAGTGACCATTCTGTCATACGTGAAACCCCACAGCACACAGTGTGAACAGTGTGAAATTCTTCCCCTGCATTTAACCCATTGTCTTTATACCCAGTATTTGTGTATGTTTAGTGTATTTCATATTTTTTCTCAAAGGTTTATTTAATTTATTTAGACTTTATTTTTTAGATTGTTCACACCATTTATTTAAAAAAATGAATATAAACACTCTTTCTTGATTTTGAATATGCCAACTGTCTTTTACATGCTAACAAATTTGATAAAGATCAAACCCTTACAAATTAATTAAATCTTTTTACAGTAACTTACATTGATAAGTGTTACACTGTTATTCTATAAAAAGGCTGCAAAATCCACTGAACACTTTCACTTCTCTGTTGTATTTACTGCTTTCTTTTTTTAGCTGATTTACAGCAGGGGTCACTAATTTGGTCCTCAAACGGCTCCTGTGGCTTCAGATTTCTGTTGAAACCAAGCAGAAGATCCATTGATTCCACATGTTTAACCAGTTGGTTTCAAACGGTTGATGAGTTAGATGAGCTGAGACTGTAGGAATGAAAAGTAAAATGCAGCCACACCCACAGCTCTCTGCAGTGACCCCTGAACTAGATTAGAAAGTAAAGAAATTCCATTATATTTTTAGAGCGCCATCCAAGCATGTAAATTGTGAGTTTGACTTTTGGCCAACAGAGCAGAACTGGCCTCGCTCTCTCTCTGGGCTGGTGGGGTAGAGCTTTGTGTGTGTGTGTGTGTGAGTGTGTGTGTGTGTGTGTCTGTCTGTCTGTCTGTCTGTCCAAACCTGGCATGGCAGACTGAGGCCATTACTGCTGTGATTTAATCTGATCTCAGGCCTGCTTTAGTAGCTGTTAGTATAGCCCATATTTAGCCTGTAGCCACCATTAGCATTGTAGCCAACATTTTGCTTTGAATTTCCATGTTTATGCAAAACTCATATCTTCTGTCAGACTTATCTGTGTCATACTGAGGAGATAAAATGAAAGAATTGGGAATTAATGTTTTGCTGCAACAGGCTGCAAAGTGCCTAAAGACACAAGGAGCACTTCATGTTGAGCTTTTCAAGATTCAAGAGCTTAATTTGTCATATACATAGTTATCCAGGACAACATGTAGTGAAATAACGATTAGGTCAGCTTCTAGATTGTGCAAGATAATATAAAATTATAATTAAATGTAAAAAGGCCTTGTGGTGGTGTGGATTTTGCATGTTCTCCTTGTGGTGGGTGGGTTTCCTCCAGGGTCTCCGGGTTTCTCCCACAGTTAAAATACATGCAGGTCAGGTAGGCTCCGAGTACCCGCAACCCTAGTAAGGATTAAGTGGTTACAGATCATGAATAAATGTAAAAAGTAAAATAAGTAGTAATAAATAAGAATTAAGAATTATGTATAGTATAGTGATTCCATGACACTGCATTACCTTCAGTTTGGAAAGATATGGTGGAGGTTCATGTGACAACGGTGACAAGCTTACAAGTGTAAATGGAGGAGAAAAATATACCACTAAACTTTTGACCACCATATTTTTATTTCACAATTCTTTATATAACCCTGCTATTTTCAGCAAGTAAACTGTAGACTAAATTTACGAGCAGAACGTTGAGATGCTGAAGTTTCCCGCAGAGGAAGTGGAGTGTATGTTCACCTAGGAAAAGAGGAACTGTTCTGTTTCTCCTGCTGCGCCTTATTCAACTCTCTGGAGTCTCCTGGAGGTAAACTGTGTTTCTCTTTTTCCTGATATTTTTATAATAGGAAAATCAGAGTTTCCAGGATGCAACTTAAATGTCTCATGTAATTTCATACAGGAATAATAGGTTAGAGAATACATTGTTTTTTGTGATAAATAAGGTGAAAGTCATTTCTAATTCATCTATAAAATCAGTCCCCTTCCCATATTGATCCCATCTGCTCATTTTGTGGAGAAACTTATTCACACACTGGTAAATTTTGGTTTGACATGCTTAATTCATGTCAAACCAAAATTTAACATGCTTAATTGTATTCATATA
>JBBPDB010057245.1:0-10685 GCA_037974465.1 Brachypetersius altus | reverse complement strand
TTGTATTAATGTTCTGTTTCTTTTGTATTAATGCTCTGTTTCTTTTGTATTAATGCTCTGTTTCTTTTGTATTAATGCTCTGTTTCTTTTGTATTAATGTTCTGTTTCTTTTGTATTAATGCTCTGTTTCTTTTGTATTAATGCTCTGTTCTTTTGTATTAATTCTCTGTTTCTTTTGTAGTAATTCTCTGTTTCTTTTGTATAATGTTCTGTTATTGTGAGTTCAGAGGTTATTTTTTGGGATCCTTTGGGGATTCTTTTTTTTATTTTTGTATTGCAGTTTTTTTTCGTGGTATTTGTTTTAAGTCTTTTTGTGCTCAGACTCATGACTGTTTCCTCTCCCTTTCAGGAGGTGAGGGTGGAGTGGCGGCCGCCTGGTGCTTTAGGAGGTATCTTTTTGTTGGTGTGATTATTTGGTTGTGTGCACTTTGCCGTACCTCCTGTTTGCAGCGAGTCTGGTGCTTCACTGGCAAATCTCAACGCTTGATGCAAGCTCTAGAGGGTTTGCTTGTGGTTGTATATTTGAACTTTTTTACTGTCTTAATATTTGTTGCATTAAAAGACTTGGTGATTGAAGCCTCTTGCTGCTGAGTATTACGAGCCTGAAGGCCTTAATTGCTCTCTTTTCCTAGAGAACATCTTTCTTTGGGTGGAATACCCAAGGTGGCGTAGTCGATTTGCTATTCAGGGTGATTTTATAACTTCCAAACGAACCACGGTGCCACAGTTGGATGAACTTGGTGTGGAAGAACCTGATTGGCTTGCACAGAGCCCTGACACAGAACACCTTTAGGTTGAACTGAGAAAGAGATGGCGAGCCAGGCCTCCTCGTCCAACATCCATGCCTGACCTCATAACGCTCCACAGAATGAATCGGCACAAATTCCCACAGAAATATTCCAAAGTGATGTGGAAAGCCTTTTCAAGGAGAGTGGAAGCTGCCTGTGAACAGACATGAACTAAACATGACCTTTGTGTGAAGAGCATCAGCACAATTCCTTTCATACAAGAAAGGAATTCCTCATTAATATTTTTTAGCAGTTTTCAGTGAAAGTGACTGAAGGATGAAACTTTCCTCAACTGAGATTTATCTGGGCCTGTGAGAGGTGAAGGTCAAGTCCCAGCCAGAGGCTGACAGGTCTAATCCCCATCTCCGCGTGGCTGTGTTCGCACACTAATCAGTAGCCAATACCTGGATGGTTGTGTCTTAATTTATGTGAGCAGCTGCAACAAAGCTTAAGATGATGGCAAGACATCATATGAGTAGAATCACATCTAAGTCCTTAAACCCCCCTCTGTGACTCAGGCCTCTTAGGCTCGGGGCCACAGTGTGGGGAGCAGTTAGCAGCCCAGATCATAAGGATTCCTAATACTGGATCTTTCCAGCCGTATATGCATGACATAACCATTAAAAATCTAACAAATTTGGGTTGAACATTTAATATTCATGCTCAAACGAAAATGAATCTTGGAAATGGCAGTCAGTAATGTGACACTGCCACATGACAATCATGGGGGCGGGGTCTACTAATATCTAAAAGGCTCGCGAGGATTGTTGGGGAGTACTTTGTTGATATATTTTTTGTGTTGGTGGCTGACTCCAGAACTGGGCTTGTCTGTATGTTTGCACTGTATCTGTAGGAGCCGCATTTAAGTTGGATGATTTCACAACTAATATTTAGCATTACTAACGAGAAGGCGGGGCCAGCAGACACAATCGTTGCCCTCGGCTCGCCTCAGCTCATTGGCTCAGGCTCTCCTGGACTCACCTCAATTCGAAAAAAGTGGAAGTGAAAAAGTCAGCTCGGCTGGGTCCTGCGTTCGGTGACTGGGCCTTTCAGTTAAAGTCTTGTCTGATCCCTCTTTTTGCAAACCATCACATCTTTAGTTTTTTTTATTATTTTTTATTATTTTGCAATAAATGACCAAAACCGCTAACATTCAAGCTCTCAGAATTTTTTTGGACGTGATTTGTGAGTCAGATACTGTGACACCCGCTTTCTCCATGCAGTACAAACAAGCAGGAGAACTGGAACAGGAGGTCTAAAGGAAAAGACAAAACGTGTGTTTGGCCCGACAGTATCCTCAGTGATTTTGGATTTTCATATGTGACGGATATAGAAGTCCAAAGTAACTTCTGAACACGGTCAATGAAAAGCAAAGATGTTTTCAGAATAAATGGATTGTTTCATTGTTTATTAAACCCATTCATTCTGTCACATAATTGGTGGCTCTCTGTGAAGAGCAGAAAAGATCAAAGCTCGAAGTGGAAATCACCCAAAAAACAATGCAACCCCACAGTTTCCACTAGCATTTCAAAGGTGTAAGGCAGGGAGGAGGAAATGCCCAGCAGGGTGTTTCTGCCTCTGTCCTGCTGCTCCTGTTTTATTACAGGGAAGTAAAGCCGCCTCTGTTTTCTCCATTCATGCTCCGTACCACACGGGCGACTGGCAGCTGCTTTCGTAAATAATTATAAAGTTCCTGACAGAAGGCTCACAGGCAGGATCCCACGAACGGAGGAATGGCAGAGGTGACCTGCTTGGCCATGTATTAACCTGTCCATCTACTGTCTCTCTCTCAGCAGTCACCAACGCTTTAGCTTTCCTGCAAACATTGCTTGAATGGGGCTGCAACTGCCAGACTGATGTTAATGTTTGTGAAAGGTCCTGGACATTACTGCTCAAACGTGAGCAAAGCAACACAGCAGAACTACTGGAAAGTAAAAACGTGAATGATTTACAAGATCCCAGTGAATTTCAAGCCTCAAGCTGTAACTAAATTATTAACCACAGAGATATTTCTTGGGGTGTTCTCTGAGTAACTTGTGCAGAAACAAATCGTCCTAAAAGCCAGATTTAATGAGTCATAATATTATGCATCAACATGCTAAATGGAGTGGCAAAGGCAGATTTATATTTAACATACCGCACCATAATAACGGGCCATCACAATAATGAATCGTTTTTGGGAAGCAGGTAATTGCAGCATGCAGGGTTATGAAAACTGCACCCTTGAATAATATTAATGCCTTGGTATCAGGCAGTGTTTTGGTGGGGATGCAGTGACAGCTAGCCCCGTGAGACTAGGCAAGCGCCACAACATGACATGTCAACGTCAAGTACTAAAGCAACAGCAAAAGCATTTTTTTCTCACAGGCAACGTGAATTTGCATCCCTTAAAAAAACAAAATAAATAAGAATTATATTTATACATCTGTCACTCTTACAACAACAACAAAATGCCATCCTTCACTGGCTGCTCGTACTTTCCCTGTTTTGTCTCTTTGGGCCGTGGTTGGAGTCTCCAGACAGTTACAGTTCACCTCAAATTAAATGACTGGCTGCCCTAGTAAAGGTGGAGCAGCATTGTAATGACCCGTATGCCGTGTGGATGAGTTATGAAGTGAAGATTATGCTGAGGAGCAGAAGAATTACTAAACAAAGCCTTAATGGCCCAGTAGCATCGGAGCTGTGACTGTGTCTCCGACAAGCTTTCCCATGCTGCTCCAGAGACGTATCGTCTGGTCGCGTTGCTCGACAGAGCTGGTCTCATTTACACTGCATTTCAATAAGGCCGTCTCAAAGTGGAGCAACTGGAGTCCTGCTCCCCTACTCACAGCAACAGGCCTCATGCTTTACTGCTCGCCCTTCTTTCACTGAAACGGTGAATGTTTTTAACCGCAAAAATATTTTATAAGTTCCATCAATACATCCCCCCTTCTTACTCCACATGTACGACCAGTTAGTGATCTTCATGAAACCTTTATGAAATAGGACCAGGGAGTTTAAAAGTTCTTTATATTCACACACATTTAATACGATGATTTTCTAAAGAACCATCGACTGAAAGCTACTGAAAAGAAACCAAAAGTTGTTCTATGGCATAATGTAGGCGGTTTTGTGGTGCAGTGGTTCTCAGTCTGGTCCTCAAGGACACAGATTCCTCTATATGTAGAGGATTTTGCTTAGTGACAACATTTTTAAGTAATCATCAGCCTAATAAAGGTTTGGTTGCCAGGAACCATTCACAGACAGGTTCATTTTATTCACTCTAATATATCAGCAAGTAAACCAGCTAAACAATATTTATGCTTTAAAATAAGCTTTGACTAAAGAATTGGCTTCAGATGTTCTTCGGACTTCAGCAACACACCATACGCAGCTATTATAAGTAATAACTTCATACTGAAAAGCGTCTGAGCTCTGAACATGAATGAGCCGTTTCATCATTCTCCAAAGAGCTGTCCTGCATCAGGATGGTAATCAGATGTGAAAACGTGACAGATACTTCTCAAGACCCAATGTGAAACTAGGACAGGCTTTAAATTATTCTGCTTGTGCATATATCAGGGTACATAGTGTATTACCTCTGATGTGAGATGGCAAAACAGGTTAAGGGAAGATAAGACAGCACAACACAAAGCACTGTTACTGACTGTGGGGCTCCAAGCCAATACAACTCATTCCCCAAACGCAAGAGAGATAAAGCCATGATATGAGAGAGAGAGAGAGAGAGAGAGAGAGCGAGAGAGAGAGAGAGAGAGAGAGAGAGAGAGAGAGAGAGAGAGAGACTACTTTATTGTCATTCAGAGTGGTTCACCAAAAGTGTACAACGGAACTAAATTCTGTTTTACAGTGTTTCCAGGAGCAGTAATATCAAAATAAATAAATGCAAAAATAATAACAAATAATAGATGAGAAGTAGGGATCTAAAACTTCACAGTATAAAAACAAAAAATAATATCGCCAGGGCTGCCAACGTTTCCAAAAACCTTCACGTTAGAATTTGGGGGTGCGTGAGATTCATGTGTGTGTGTGGGGGGGGTCATTAGGTGCGCCACCTACTGTAGAGGAGTGTGCACGACGAGCGGTCTTGATCTGGTGGAGAAGATAGTGTGAGCGTGAGAAATCAGAGGTATGGCGTGAGAGTCAGATGTGTGTCTCATACTCATTGCGTGAGAGTTGGCAGCTCTGTATTGCACAAAGGAGGATCATTCCTGGAACGATGACAGTCCATGAGTGTGAGCCGGGGGGGGGGTTCTTGACCTCGGCTGTGTCCAGACAGAGTTCCTGCTCATCAGGATGGGAGAAGTTTTCCTTCTCAAAGTGTTTAGTGCCTCAAACCCACTGAGAAACCGGTTCAGTTCAGTGAGAAAGGTTGTGCCAGTAGCTTTGTAATCCATGAAGGTCTGAATGCACTGTTACATGCGTCTAGTGTCCATGAGGTTCCTGAAGAAGTCCTGGGTTTTCTGACTGTAGGCCTGCTTTGCAGCCCTCATGGCACACTTTAGATTAGCTTTTGCTTGGGTTTTGGTTTTGTATTTAGTTTGGTTTGAGACCGACCTGCATCGCTGGTCAACCCTCCTGTCTCCTGTGCTAGTTTTTGAGTTTGGCTCTCAAGGCCAGTTTTGTTTTGTATCTGTAGTGAAGAAATAAAGAAAGAAAATGAAGCACTTCGACTATGAATGGGGTGTGTGTGCCTGCCAGGAGAAGGGGACATGCCGTGACACAGAACTCATTAGTCATCCTGTGTGGTAATGTTTTAGTGACACTGACATCGTCCATGCATTTCTGTATGTAGGCAGACACTGTCTCTGCACACTCCTTTAAACCAATCATGATGTTCACTCCTTTTGGACTTTGTTTTTGAATAATTATGGTTAAATTAGACTGTATATGTAAACTAGGCAATCGTATGATAATGCTTGTTGGTGACAGATTATATTTGGTCTCGTTACAAAGCTCTAATCGCAACAAGAACAAATCTGCAAGTTTAATACCCAATTATGGACTGTACAAAAGTTATGGGACTTTATTCTGTCAATAAGAAGTGGCTTCCCTCACAGCCCGGCGCGCTAAGGGGGGAGCTGCACCTTGTGATTGGCCAACGACTGAAAGGTGAGGGTGCGGGGCCCCCATACTCTCTGGCTATTTAAACCACTGGGTTTCGAATTTTTGAGCATCACGGCCAACACCAGCCAAATTCAGAACAACTCTGCAACTTCATCGTCTTCTGACATTCTACACCAACAACAAACCCTGAAACTCCAAGGCCAGCTTCACTCCAACCCAGCGAATACGTTTACAGTTCCTGCTCATTCCCATCATCTTGGTGCAAGGTTTTATTCTGTGTTTATGTGTGTTTTATGTCTCGTTTAGTTAAGAAACGTTGTCTGTTGTGGCCAGTGATTCCTTTCCCTTGTCACTTCACGGCTAATACACACCTGATTTATGCTCGTAAAGAGATTAAAGAGATCCAGCTAATTCCGCTATTCTTTTTTTTTTGGCCCACCACCATCACAAAAGACAGAAAAATGTAGCTCAACAGACACAAAGAAACAGAGGGGACAAGATGACTCCAAAGACACAAACAGAGATATAAAGCATGAATTTATGAAGGGGAAGTTCATAAAGTTGTTCAGATTAATGACATAAGAAGGAAAAAACATTAATGCGGAGAAGAAAAAGAAAAAAAGGGGGCTTAAATATTTGCAATTTATGAAGTGTGTGTGGTGTGTGTGTGTGTGTGTGTGAGAGAGAGAGAGAGAGAATAAGGGGTTAGGGGGCTGCATGGGTGTGCATCTATATGTACATAATGTGGTTAGTTAACAGGTAACTCAAGTGTAACGATGAAAGGATTCCAGGTTTCTATAAGAGTTGATGTGTTTAATTCCAGGGAGATGAAAAATATGTGTCACGATTCCACCAGTACCCACCAGGGGCGCCACCGGACTATGGATTGTCTTGCTATCTACCACCTGACCCTCATTCCCTGTCCGTGATTGTCCTCACCTGACCCTTGTTTGTACTCCCCTGTTCCCATATATGAGTTGTCTTTCCCAGTGCCTGGTGTGGGAACATACTTTCTCCTTCCCTTCAGTTTGTGCTCCTGTCCCTTTCTTAGTTAAAGCTTGGCCATCGTGCCTTATCTGTTTGTTCTCTGAGTGTTGTAAATAAAACCTTACCATGTTCTATGATGGAGGTCTACGCTTACACATCCCTGCTTTCTCACCTCAGACAGGATGCATTGGTGACAATGTGTTCTTGGAGGAGACTGAAGCCTGTGAGGTCCAAGGCATTTCTGGCACTTTGCGTCAGTTTGCTACACCTTTACATTTTTAAGCATTTAATCTCACTACAAACATCTGCACAAAAGGTGACAGATATGGTTTTATCCTGGAAAGCTTTGACTATAATACATAAGTAAAGTGAATGTAATGAAATTATTAGTTTTTAATATTTTGTAAACCTGACACAACTAAATTATTTTCAGACGTCTTCAAACAAAGTAAAAAAAAACCCTAAATATGTCTGAACAAAACACATAAATATATATAAATTGTAGCATGCTGGCTACAAAATGGTAGAAGAATATTCAGAAATGTTATGTAGTTTCAATGCAATTTGTAAAAGAATCACAATAGCTACTTTTTCTCAGCTCTTTCACATGCATATTCATTAGATGGGTGTAACTTCCCCCTCCTCACATCAATGACCATGTGGTGCCTGCCTGCCCCCAAAGCACTACAAGCTACTGGCGTTACTGCAAAGAAAAGAAAGCTTACTCAATTTTTACAAATACTCAAATACTTCAAGAGTTTTGTTTGGTACCTGCAGTTCTACACATGGAGTGAAATGCTTTTTTTCTGGCAAAAGACTGCCTTTTTCACAAAATATATAAATAAAAAAGAAAAATATATGTTTAAAAAAGTAAAATAGAAACGCTTACAGTAAATAAAGAAGAAATAAGTAACAACATCACCAAAATAGAAGAAAAGAAATATACAATATGAATATTTAAGTATAAAGAAAGTATATAATAATTTCAACTCAATTCAATTTTATTTATATAGCACTTTTGTCAGAGGGCTGTAGGGGGGAGAAGGGCAAGAACACAGGGGTAATGTATAACAAAACACGTTTAATAAGAACTATATACAGATAACAGAAATGAAACGAGTGTGACCATGAACAAAATCAGAAAAGAATAAACAAACAAGAAAATGGACTCGTGCTCCTCAAAACTAGAAAGCAGGTCACAGGCTGGATATTCGGAACAGGATACAACTCAGAACAGGGAACTCAAAACGTAGGAGCACGAGTCTGTGGAAACAAAAGAACAAACAGGTAAAGCAGAATTACAAGCAACGGCATGAACACACAAGTACAAGACAAATACAGACATGCTAGACTCGAGGTCAGACTGGGTTAAGTAGGGGCGGAGGATGGGAAACGGGTGTGACGGGGATTAGGGAAACGAGACACAGGTGAGACGGATACAAACAGGCTGTAGTACAAATGAGGTAGGGAGACACATAAGGAGGCAGCTACAAAGGGAAGAACAGAGGAACGGAGGGGATTGGGACACGACCAGATAGAACAGAATGACAGAACAGAATGACGGGGAAACTAATATTCAGGGGAATCAGTCCTGCTGATCCTGCTTCTCTCTCTGTGTATGTCTTGCCTTGCACTCACACACATGGAAAATCAAACGAAAATTGTCATGCAATTCAAATTAAAAGCCTGAGAAATACTGACACAAACTCAAAACAACCAAATGAGAAAATCTTTCTTGATTCTATGGAGGACTCCTGCATAATGACCAGTATGAGCAATAATTCACCAAGTGAAGTTGTATTTCCACAGATGCATCCTGTGATCCGAGGCCACTTCCACCAAGGTGATGAACGCTTTTGCGGTAATAAAGACAAGCAGTCTGTTGTAAACAGTTAGTTAGCAATTCTGAAATGTCAGCTGAAAGATGTGGACATGTGGAGCAGAGAAGACCTGGATGCTGTGCTGCAGAATGCTGTATAGTAACTTGAAACGGCAAGGAAAGATTAAGGACACATATGGATATGTCTTAGTGAATGAGTTGCCATGTGAAGTTGTAGTAGATAATTGCACCCTTGAAGTAAAGTATGAGAATGAGCCACTATGTGGACTTTTTGGTGTGAATGACTGCTCGGCCCTGCACGATTTTGGTCTTGTGATGATGCTTGCATATTTACTGTGGCAGCTAATACATGTGCTATTGTTCAACACGGGTCCAGGTACTTCGTAATTGACTCTCATTGTCGAAACGCAGATGGTTCTTTTGCTGATAAAATGACGGGTAAACGCTTAGTAGCTTACCATGCTAACATGGAGTCATTATTGAAACATGTTACCAAACTTGGAATGTCCTTGGGAGCAGATAAGAAGCAGTTTGAGGTCACAGGCTTGAGCGTGCAGGTTGTCCATCAACCGTATACATGTCAGGCTACTGGAAAAGAACAGCAGTCATCTATTGAGATGAAAAATGTCGGCAGTACTACTACGTTTGAATGTGAAGTAGAATCTGCAGGATTAAGTCTAAGACAACAGTTGTCAAAAGAGAACACTGTCAGATTAACGACTTATCAAAATGTAAATAGCGATGTTGTGAAACACAAACGTAAAACCTGCGAAGAATACACCACTGGGCAATAGTGTCAAAAGGTCACGTGAAACAATGCCCATCAACTGTGCTGAATTTCCACATATTGCGAGAGTAAGTGGATCATTTCATCAAGGTGACTCTTGTTTTGGATTGAGCAGAAACAAACAAACTGCTGCAAACAGTGTGACTGCCATAATGACATGTCAGATAAATAACGTGCAACGTGGACAACTCTGTGCTGATGAATGGGGATGACTTGTATAATCTTCTGCGTATTGAACACTGGATGCATGATTCCTGTGGCTATTTGTATATCAACGATCTGCCATCAAGTCACACATTATGCAATTACAATATCACCTTAACTTATCAAACTGAGCCATTTGTTGGAGTTCTTGTTTGTGATGTTAGTGAAGACGCATTCGTCATGTCTTTGGATCAAGTGATAAAAAGAGTGTTTTTGACATATAACGCCTCCTTGTTTACTGTTGCCCTGAACACCTGTGCTGTTGTGAAAGAAGGACAATGGTTTGTACTGATTGATTCTCATTCTCGAAACATTGATGGTTCATTGGTTCCTACTGATGTTGGCAAAAGTTTATTAGCATACCATGCTGATGTTGAGTCATTATTGCAGCATGTAACAAATCTTGGATTGTCAGTGGGTTCAGTTGATCAACAATTTGAAATTTGTGGAGTTGTGGCACATGTGACTGGTAGAAATGTTGTTGAAGGTAAACGTTTTCATAATGAGACAATCGAGACTTCTCAAAATGACTTAACCACTGATGTCAAGCCAAATAGTATTTCAGTTGATCGTACCGGGCGACAAGGCATGTTTGTTGAAGATTTACCACATCCACCTACTGAACTGGCACACTGTGATAATGATAGTGATTTTGAGCTTATTAGTGAAGGCAATGTCGTTTCTTTTTCATTCAATCCTTTGACAAAACCACCTCGAAAAAGCTTGTGTTTAAAACTGAACGTTGTGTACTGTGATAATGATTGCATACCAGTTGGTGAATCTGTAACTATGCGTGAACCTTGCGAAACCCAGGCTATTGCTGGTGATGGCAATTGTTTTTTCAGAGCATTGGCTTTTGCTGTAAAGTGGACATGAAAAAGAACACAGAAGAATAAGACTGTCACGGCTCGGACTGACGGAGCAGTGAGACCGTGTCCTGTTTTGGGTTTTTTCTGTTTTCTGTTCTTGGTTTTCTGTTTATAGCTTTCTGTTTGTTTGTTATTCCAGCGGTCGC
>JBBPDB010057226.1:0-10686 GCA_037974465.1 Brachypetersius altus | reverse complement strand
AGAAGAACCAGCTGTCCTCAGCCATCCTGGTGAACTTCTACCGCTCTGCAATAGAGAGCATCCTAACCAGCTGTGTCTGAGTGCAATCGAGCTGGAACTCCATACTTGTAGAACCATTCCCTAACCACGATCTCTGCCACCATGGAAGCCCGCTGATCCCGAGCAGGAATGACCTGTGTAAACTTAGAGAAATTTTCTCTAAGTCATTACTAAAACCTGTTCTATGCCATTGCTTGCTGGTTCTAATAGTGAAAAATCAAGCGCCAAAATTTAGTTTGGCCGGGATGCCAGCAGATGTCCCATTGGCGCTCGAACCTGTGGCTGCATGGTTTTAGCCACACTGCACCTGCTGCATCTCTGACACTAGTCCTTAATCACCCTTCCCAACCCAGGCCAATAATACCGCTGTTGGATCAGCTCTGTTGTCCTTTCCACTCCTTGATGCCCATGGTAAGTATGCAACTGTTGAAACACTTCCTCTTGCAAACATTCAGGCAACACTATCTGCCACACACACTCACCACCATCAGGCCGCTGGTAAGTCCTATGTAGCAGTCCGTCAACACCAGGTGCTCCCATTGGCGCAACAACCCTAAGGCTGAAGGAGTAATACTCTACTTCTTGAACCTAATGGGGAAGCGTTCTTGTAAAACAAAAGGGAGAAGAGCACTTATAGCGGGATCAGCACTCTGCAAAGTCAACAGATCCTCTGCGGAACGTTCTTGGACAGCAGAAATGGCAAACTGAACCTTCTTACTTGCCTTAGCAGCCTTCTGGACAATGCTTGGCACCACGGTCCCTGGACAGATGGGTTCCACATCAGCCTGAGGTAGATGTTGTCTGGACAGTGCATCTGCATTCTGATTGCTTCGACCTGGCCGATACCTCACCATATAGTCGAACGCTGCCAATTCTGATCCCCACCGTTGCTCTGTAGCTTCCAGCTTGGCTGTGTTCAAGTAACTCAAGGGGTTATTATTGGTCCACACTACACACTTTTGCCCAGAAGATACTCCCTGAACTTCTGTGTCATAGCCCATTTCATGGCCAGAAACTTCAGTTTCATTGAGCTATAGTTCCTTTCAGCTGGGTGCAGACTCTGACTAGCCTAGGCCACAGGTCTCACTCTGCCCTCTTGCTCCTGGGACAGAAATGCACCAAGACCTTGGTGGCTAGCATGTACCACCAAGATAAAAGGGAGACTGAAATTAGCATATGCCAATACTGGCGAAGACACAAGCCTTGCCTTGAGATCCTGAAAACTGGCTTCACTTTGAGGGGTCCAGGCTTCCTTCAGGGACACCGTCCGATGTCTTTGCTTTCCTGCAAGATCAGTTACCAACTTATGAAGGGGGGCAGCCACTTTAGAAAACCCTGTAAAAAAACACCTTTAGGAACTTGCCAAACCAAGGAATGATTGAAGTTCTGACACTGTACCTGGTCTGGGCCAGTCCGCCACCGCAGCCACCTTCTTAGGGTCCGTAGCCACACCTGCTGAGGACACAACATGACCCAGGTACTGCACTTGAGATCGAAATAATTGACACTTCCCCAGTTTTACTTTGAGTCCCTCTTGCTGAAGTCGGCCCAATACCAAATCAAAACGGCTGAGGTGCTCCTCTACTGAAAAAGAGAACACAACAACATCCATGAGCCACTGAAAAGTACTGGGGGCATTACAAAGGCCAAATGGCATCCGCTGGAATTCGAATAGGCAAAAGGGAGTACAGAAAGCAGTCTTCCTCTGGTCTTGCTCCCACTTGGTGATAGCCACTGGCTAAATCAATGGTAGAAAACCACTGGGCTCCGGAGAAGGCATCTAATGACTCATCAATACGTGGTAGAGGGAAAGCATCCTTCCTAGTTTTACTATTTAGCAACCTGTAGTCCACACAAAGTTGTAAAGTGCCATCTTTCTTCCCTACCATGACAATGGGGGAGCTGTAGGGGCTGCAACTTTCTTTTACTACACCACTCTCCAACGACTGATGGATATGCGCTCTCACATCATCATAGTCTGAGGGGGGTATGCGCCTATACCTCTGTCTAATTGGGATATCATCCAGTAAAGGGATGTCAAGTGTCACTGAACTTGTGCAACCAAGGTCACTGGCTGAATCAGCAAACACCTCTTCCCACTCATACAACATGGCTCTAACTTTGTCCTGGTGTGACAAGTCTAAAGACCTTATCTGTTCCCTTACTGACTCGGCCTGAGCACTCTGTGAAGAAAGTGTAGCGGTAACAACACCCAATTCCAGAGACACAGTAGAAATCCCTTTTGGCCAGCTAACAATCTGGGCTTGACTTACTACCCCAATAGTATGGCGAGGATGCAAATAAACCCCAGCCTCACCTGTATTTGCCACTGGCACATACATTATGCCTCTCTCGATAGCAACCATTGCCAGGGGGACAACCGCACACTCCGGGAGTGACCAAGTGTCCTCAAGTGGCTCAATTAGTACAGCACCGGACTCACAGAGATGCCGAGAACATGTAGCCCTGACCCACTTAATGGTACCACTAGGCACATACACAGGATGTCTCCCCACAACCCTGTCCAACCCTGCCTTAATAGGTGCTGCTTGATTCTGGGCATGATGGCAATGCTGTAAAGCCTGTTGCCATAAGATAGGGGCCTACTGTACTACAGGAAGATCAAAAAGTTGGGTCCTGTGCTGACAGAACAACTGTTAATAACACTCTCTAATCACATTCATACCTAGAATCCCTGGCACATCAGAGGGAGGGTCCTTGGCCTGGGGGTTCCTTTACAATCACCACTCCTCTCTGGGGCACCACCTTATCCAGTACTTCTACATCCAACTCTATATAACTCATGTAGGGAATTTCTAGCCCATTGGCCGCCTGCAACTGCAGCCACTGGCAAGAGCTGGGAGTATCCTGGAAAAGTCGCCTAAAGAAGCCCTCAGTAGTGGTGGTCACCATAGACCTGGTGTCTAAAAGGCACTTAAGAGGTACACCCCCTTATCAAACAGTTACAACAGGGTTAGCCTATATTGACCCCATCTGATGCTCGGCTTCTCACATCAGAGGGAAGTCGTTTCTCGCATTCTGGGTTAGGGTGCTTATGGCTGCAGGTTGAGAGGTGCTCACAGGCCGATCTCGCAGGTCAGCACAAGCATTACACTCTCTGGCATAGTGGCTTGGCTTTTGACAGCATCTACACGTGACTGTATCAGGCCGTTTACATTTGACTGGAGTATGGGAGGCGGCTTGTAGGGCCAATAAACTCTTGGTCAACTGATTAAGCTGTTCTTGCTGTCTTTCTAACTTCTCCCTCAACTAATGGGTGCAATACCCTCACAACGCTGTACAACACTGAATGAAGGGAGAGACTGGCTCCTACCTCTAAACCTCTAAGCTCATCTGATTGCCCCTCCCAGCGAATAGCTTCAGTACGCACATGGAACAGCTTATAATCAGGATACTGCTGCACCAGTCCTTTTAACTCTCTACAAAGATTAACTCTCTACAATCTTCTGCTGAAAGCCCAGATGTGCCCCGGAACACTGGACATTTCCTTTCTCTGGGAACATAAAACAAATATTCAGTAGGAACAGAATCAGTAAGGGTGGGGTGAGAAACACCAACTGGGCTACCAGTGGGGGACGAGTCTCTCAGTCCTGTAGCAGCTGTTCCTTTTCTGCTCGCAACTGCTGAACCAGGTCCCGCAGAAAACAAGAAAAGAAAACAAGAAAAGAAACCAACAGAAAACAGCAGAAACCCAATGAAAACAGAAAACAACCCAGAGAAAACAGCAGTGGCAGTATCTTCTGCTCAAAGCAAGTTGTCTTAATACTGGCCCGCACACCCACTGAACTGCCAGTGCCCTGCATTGTCACTGCTCGCCCTGTTGCGTTTCCAGCCGTCCTTGCCCCAACCTTTTAATAAAAATTGGCTCAGATGCCAAAAGAGAGCCTTGTCACAGCTACACACTATTAGGGTTTTCATTAGGCACTTAACCACACCTGAAAGTAATGTAAGGGTGAGGGGAGCATGCCACGCTACTCATCCTACGGTGGCTGTGCTAGGACACTACACCACCGGTTACACTAGGGTTGAAGGGGGACAGTTAAGAATTTTGCAGATACATCAACAGAAAGCCTTTGATGGGGTCAATCATGGCTATTTCTTTAAATTGCTTGATTCGTGTGGTTTTGGCACTATTTTTATTTCTTGTATGAAACTGTTGTATTCAGAAGCTGCTGTACTTTTGAAGGTGGGGGGCAGGCTCAGTCGGCCAGTCTCAGTGCAGAGAGGCATTAGACAGGTTTTCACTGGCTGGTTTGTCAGAGTTGGCGTGGGGGGGCGTGTTTGCCGATGGCTCCTCCCCCAGGGGCAGCTGGGGTCCTTGTACAAAGTTCCCATAGAAAACCGTACAGCAGATTTTCAGTGGAGGATCATACATGGAGTGGTGGCCACAAACAGACATGTGGCTGATCTTACCCAGAGAGTGGAGAGGAACTATCCTTTCTGTAGGGAGGAAGAGACTTTAGAACACTTATGGTTTTGCTGTCCCAGACTGTCCACAGTTCTCTGATACTGCAGTGGATAGAGGCCCTGGGGTTTGGTTTCAGTGATGAAAGCTGAAAAAAAGTACGTTTTGAGGAAGAGGAGAGCGATTACCTTGGCTAATTTTTTGATAGGCCAAGCGAAAATGAGCATTTGGCTCAGCAGGACGAATAAAATGTCGGAGGCAGGTTCAACTCATGCGGTTTTGGTTCTTAGGAATCTTGTAGCTGCTCGTCTCAAAATTGTGTTCACGTATTATAGGTTGATGTCAAAGATTGAGGTTTTTGCACAGATATGGGCGGTGGAGAGTGTACTGTGTAGGTTAGAGGGAGACTCCTTAATTATTTTGGCTTAAAAATAGGGAGTTGGAATGGTATTAGTGGTTAAGATTTAAGTTTTTAGCTGTTGCTGCTTTTGTTTTTGTTGTTTTTCATTGTTTTTCTTTGTATCTTTAGAAGGGACTGTCTTGTTTGGTTTTAACTTTGTGTTTGTTTTTTTATTCATTCTGCTTAATAGTGATGTGATTGCTATTGGTTTTATATGCTGAGTTGTGTTGGTGTTAATAAAAGTACTGTACTCTGTCTGTCTCTCTCTCTCTCTCTCTCTCTCTCTCTCTGTGTCTCTCTCTCTCTCCGTCTGTCTGTCTCTCTCTCTCTCTGTCTCTCGTGTCTCTCTCTGTCTCTCTCTCTCTCTCTGTCTCTCTTGTCTCCAGCCTCTGATGTTTGGGCCTCATGCATAAACAACCAGCACGGGAACGAGGGGCGTGGCACCTGAGGCCCAAAAATAAACAACCAGCACAGGGACGAGGGGCATGCCGCCTGAGGCCCAAACATAAACAACCAGCACGGGGATGAAGGGCGTGGCGCCCGAGGTCCGAACATAAACAACCAGCACAGGGACGAGGGGCATGGCGCCTGAGGCCTAAAAATAAACAACCAGCACAGGGACGAGGGGCATGGCATCTGAGGCCCAAACATAAACAACCAGCACGGGGATGAATGGCGTGGTGCCCGAGGTCCAAACATAAACAACCAGCACAGGGACGAGGGGCAAGGCGCCTGAGGCCTAAAAATAAACAACCAGCACAGGGACGAGGGGCATGGCGTCTGAGGCCCAAACATAAACAAGCAGCACGGGGATGAAGGGCGTGGCGCCCGAAGCCCTAACATAAACAACCAGCATGGGGACGAGGGGTGTGGCGCTTGAGGCCCAAACATAAACAACGAGGATAAGGGGCATGGCGCCTAAGGCCCAAAAATAAACAACGAGGACGAGGAGCGTGGCACCTAAGGCCCAAAAATAAACAACCAGCACGGGGACGAGGGGCAGCTGTACTCAGAGGTGGGAGGTTTGAAAGTAACCAATCCAAGAACATTATTTATTTCTCCTTGCTGCTGATTTGCTGCAGCCCTGTGAGGCTGCAGTCCAGAATTTCCCCAGCGGAGCGTTTCATTTTGTTCTTCTTAAAGCCATGTATTTTTATCACTGTGAATTAAATTAATTTATTACTGTATTTACTTGCTTATACCAAAGAAAACGCATGGCATGAATTACAGTACAGTCTGAACAGGTGTAACATCACTATTTACATTCTAGCACTGCAGGAGTTCAGTGTACACTCTACAGAACGAATACAGGTTTACCTTTTCTTTAAGGCTAATGAGTTTAAAATTAAATTAAAGTGGGAGCATATTTGGGGAATATTTAGGGATTAGACTGTAATTTAGGGATTACACTTACATCGACAGGTTTTTCATTATACGCGGGTGCTCTTAGAACGTAACTGTATGGTGAAAATATTGAATGTCGAACTATATATTGTGTCTTTTGTGTTTAGACCAGAATAAAATAAAATATATTTCATTTGTAACCCCTGCTACTGAATCCCAGATCCTCTCTTCTTCATGAGAGTACACCTCTTTGCTGGTGACAATCAGCATCCTTCAGAGCAACAGATCCAATATATTGCTGATGCAAATATGACAAATCCAATGTATTGCAAACACCACTCCACATTAGGCTACTTTAGTACATGTATGACAGATACAATTTCATGCTATTAGATCTGATATTCTGCTAATGTGCATATGGCACATCTAAGAAAGATACAATGGATCGCTATTACAGATTCAACTGAGGCTAGTGGATTTCTAATGCAGATATGGTGGTTCCAATCTGTTGCTCTTTGCCTTCCCAGTGTTTTGCTAATACATATCCAGGGGACTGGTAGTACAGATCCAGTGTTTTAATTATGCAAATATAATGGCCTGTTGGATACAAATAAATGTTCTGGACTCTAACTCTTACTGCATATCCAGCAGATTCCAAACCCAGTGGAGTACTAATGCAGTTGTGACAGGTCCAGTGTTTCACTACTACGGATCCAGTGGATTTCTAATTCAGTGGATTCTACTGTAAATGTAATGGATTGCTAATACAGATTCGGTGGAGGCTTCAGAAAATGTAACTGCTAATGCAGATCCAGTCTGTTACACTTATGAATATGACAATGGATTGCTAATGCAGATGTACTGGATTCAATGTTTTATTAATACAAATATAATAGATAATAGCCCTTTGGATACAAACAGATATTTAAAGCTCTAATTCCTAAAACACACTCAGTAGACTGACAGAGTTAATGCTGACAGACCCAGTGCTTTACTAATGTAGATCCGGTGGATTTCTAATTCAGTGGAGTCTACTGTAAATGTAATGGATTGCTAATGCAGATTCAGTGAAGCCAGAAAACAGAACAAAAGGCAGATAATGCAGATAAGACACATGTAGATGTAACATCATTTAAATTACTATTTGCAAATATTGTATATCTGATCATTTTGAGTTTTTTAAATGCACATTATTGGTTTACATCTCTGTTGCTAACAGCTAGCATCAGTGCATTCTGAAAGCACCTTCCCTCCCGGCCTTTGTGTATTTCTTCCATTGCTGAATCAAGTCTTTGAGCTGTCCATGCAGGAAGTAATCAAGCAGCCCTGAGATCAATCAGCCCTCTCTTTAGGGACATGGGTGCACAACAACTTTTATGCACTTTTAAACACCACCAAGCAAACAGGCGACAGGTGACCAACTTCAGTGCCTTCTGGAAATGGGTGTCCTTGACTTCTAGAAGTTACTAGCAGTCTAGTCTCGCGTAGCCAGGCCTTCAGACTAACGACTGAAGGTCTGGAATTCATAGCAGCTTTCTTTGGCCAAGGCCCGCCCATAAGGCCGTTTGACTTACATGTCAAACAACCAATCACAGTTCGTTTCGTTCAGCGTCATGTTTCGGGGTGTGGAAATGTCCCCACAACAACAGACCGGCATGCAGCAAGTCAGTCAGCATAGAAAATCAAAGAAGGAGAAGAAAACAAGCAGTAAGTCATTGATCTGTTTGTGCACGTATAACAATGGCGTCTGCATTACCACATCTGATCAAAACACCAAGTAAATCAGTAGATCACACGTCTGCGATCACGCGTCTGTGATCACGCATCTGCGCTTTGTTAACGCGACACTCGCGTCTCCTGGAAATCCGATAAAATTCAACCAATCAGATGAGGATTTCGAGATTCCTGAAGTGTTTCCAGTTAAGTGGACCATATGCATCAGACGTTTAGCCAACACTCTGTGGGCGTGACGTCTGAGGCTGAGACTAGCCTTTAAGGGACTTTAATGACAGTGCAGTCAAACCTATAGACTTTAATATAGAGTTGGTCCCCCTTTGCTGCTATAACAGCTATCACTCTGCATGGAAGGCTTTGCACAAGATGGTGGAGTTTCTGTGTGAATTTGTGTCCATTCATTCTGTAGAGCATGTTTGAGGTCAGACACTGAGAAGGTCTGACAATCTCCGTTCCAGTTCGTCCCAACGGTGCCGGATGGGGTTGAGGTCGGTGTGGGACAGTCACGTTCTTCCACACTGAACTCGCTTTGTGCTGCGGGACACAGTCATGCTGGAATAGAAAAGGTTCTTCCCCAAACTGTGTCTAAAATGTCTTGGTCTGCTGAAGTATTAAAGTTGTCCTTCACTGGAAGTAAGGGGCCCAGGACAAACCCTGAGGAAAAGGGGTGTCCCAATACTTTTGTCCCTATAGTGTATATATGTGTAAAGACACACAGTGTAACATGGACTCTTCTCCTTTAGGGTCAGTGTGCCAGATTTAAGCGCTACGTGGGCCACAGTGCTCACGTGACTAACGTGCGCTGGGCACACGACGACGTGACTCTTCTAACAGTGGGCGGAGCCGACACAGCTCTGATGATATGGACTCTGGACACTTCAGTCTCTCAAGACAGTCGGCCTGTGGACAGCGAGGAGTCTGAGGAGGACACGGAGGAGGATGGAGGCAACTACACTTTTTCTACTCTTACTAGGGATGGGTCAGCGTCTTGAAATATTCAAATAGTAATGAAGGTGTAAGATCAAAAGTATGTTCTCATATTGCTTCCCATAGGAATCAGTATAAGACAGTTGCTGCCAGATTATAACTACTGCACAATGGGACCTTTGTGCCATTTTACACTCTTCTTGTTTTAATGTAATTAATCTTTCAGTTCCTTGCATGTAAGAATATGTCTTCTGCACAGTGGCACCCTCATGCTGGAATAGATAAGAAGGTCATCCCCAAACTGCTGCCACAACATTGAAAGCATATCAGGGCGTTATCTTTGAATGTGATAGTACTGATATTATCCTTTGCTAAAATAAACAGCCATCATGGGTTATTGGCACTAGGCAGGCGCCAAATCCAGACTTGTCCATCGAAATGAAATGTCATTTATTGCTCTAGAGAACGTGGCCTCTAGAGAACGAGTGCTTTAAACCACTCCAGCCAACAGAGCTATTTTAGGTGCGTGTGCCCTGAGAGTGCCACGTCTCTGGGGTCTTTAGTACAACACACTCTACTGTCATTGTATTTGTCTATGAATATCTTATAGCTGTGCACTTGACTTTAAACACCTGTTTGCGATGAATGGAAACACAAAAAGTAAGTAACTGAAAGTGTGCTGATGTTATAAACTGGATTCACATCGAAATGAAGTACACACTACCAGTCAAAAGTTTGGACACACCTTCTCATTCAACCGTTTCCTTTGTTTTTATAAATTAATTGTAGATTATATTGAGAAAATTGCTTTGATCACAGCTTTGCACACTCTAGGCATCTTTTTATTAGTCAGATTAATGAGGAATGGCCTGGAATGGTGTTTAATTAACAGGAGTTTCTTCATCCAGAGTCCATTAGTGGAGTTCTTACTGTGTTTGGGATCATCAGCTGTGAGGGTCGGGTCAGTCCACAGTTAATGATCCTGTTCCACTACGGTTCTACTGCACTTTATGGCAAGAACCCCTGAACTCAGTAAAACACAACAGTCCATCATTCCCTTATTACAGAACAGAGAAGTTTAACTCTTTTTTGTTTACTGCATAATCCCAAGTGTTCCTTTATCATAGTGTTAGTTTTCAATATTAATCTGCAATAATAAAGCAAAGAAAAAACATTGAATGAGAAGATGTGTCCAGACTGATAGTGTAAGTTTGATGCATGCAAATCGCTACATGCTGTGACATCATGCAGTTCAGCAGTGAAGTATATAGTTGGGTTCATTGATCATGTAACATGTAACATTTTGGCAGAGCACTACTTTTTGCATTACTGTCCAATACTAGCTAGAGCACCATATTCCCATACAGTCATGATGTTTGAACCTCATTCAAGTATGCTGTGATCTCACTTTTGTGCGTGCGTGTGTGTGTGTGTGTGTGTGTGTGTGTGTGTGTGCAGGCTATGACAGTGATGTTGCTAGAGAGAAGGTCATTGATTATACTCCTAAGATCTACGCAGTGAGCATCCGTGGAATGACTGGTACCAAACCTCACCAGCAGCAAAAGGAGGCGTCTCCTGAGGAGAGGTACATCTCCATTTCAGCTTCTCTCTCTCTCCTCTGCAGTCTTTCCATGTTGAGTTGAGTTTGTAAGACCGCATAAAGAAAGCCCATGACACACCAGGCCAATGCCAACATCTACACTACCAGTCAAAAGTTTGGACACACCTTCTCATTCAGAGATCTCCTCTGTGTTTATTATGGGCTACATTGTAGATTAATACTGAAAACATCACCTGTTGCTCTGATGCAGCTTTG
>JBBPDB010057215.1:0-10686 GCA_037974465.1 Brachypetersius altus | reverse complement strand
GAAAAAAGTGGGGGAACCCAAAAGACGAAAATACAGAAGTTCCGGAACTGCGTTCCGGCCCACTTCAAGCACTGTATGTGCACTCAAAAGGCAAAAATGCCGTACGCAAAGAAAAAGTCAAGATTTATGAAAACATGCTCACGCACACCTGCAAGCAGTATAGGCTTTATAGATCGCACTCTCTGGGATTGTTTGCACGTGGATTTGCCGCATACTCTGCTCTCTACACGCCCAACCATACATGGTAAATGTAAATCACCTCATGAATATTTAAGCCTCCAATGTAAACCTGAAAAAAACAGCATCATGGCAACCGAAGGGAAAATTAAGAAGAGAATTTTTTCTAAAACTGAAATAGATGTGCTTTTGGATGAAGCAGAAAAAAAGCAGAAAAAAAATTAGGTGGTCACAGTAGCAGGGTGACAAAGAAACGCAGTCAGTGGTAACTGGTCACAAATGTTGTGAATGAAGTGAGTGCTGCAAACAGGATGGTTCCTGAAATTAAAAAAATTGGTCAGACTTAAAAGTGATAAGTATTGTAGCGCATCGAAAGAGCGTGTCTGATACTGGAGGCTGTGAGGGCACATCGAAGCTGACACCTCTGGAAACCCGAATGGCTTCAGTACTGGGGGAAACAAGTGTGTGTGTGTGGGAAGGTGTCTGAGAGAGAGGGAGACACAGACATGGTTGAGACGACACACGGTACGTGGTTTTTATTTGCATTTATGAGAACAAAAGTTAGACTTGTGACAAAGCACAATGTACTGGTTTTGTTGTCCAAAGAGAGAGGAACGCCGTTCCTATGTGCAATGTTGTGGAACATAGCACAGGCTCGAATAATTCGGCTCAATTTTGGGGGGTGGTATAACAACCATCTACCTGATGCGTCTAAACGTCGGCATCTGCTTTCCATGAGGCCGATTGCACGCTCCACAATGGTGCGCGCATGAGCATCAGTATACCGATTTTGAATAGTTAAAAATTTGTGTTTTTATCATTTATTGTACCAAGAAGCCAGCCATCGTGGGCAGCGCCAGCCTGCAGTCTGCTCCCTACACTGCTGTGTTCCAGGATAAACGAGTCATGTGTTGAACCAGGCACTCGTGCAACCATGTTTGTGTGGTTCAGGTTAGCATCACATATAACTTGCACATTAATAGAATGTACATGTTTTCTATTTATGGAGCCCTTATTGCAATGTGAGTGCAGTCAATTGCTCCGATTACTTTTGGGAAACCAGACATTGCTGCAAAATGCCTTTTGATGTTGGCCTGTTCTCCCACAGTGTAAGGGAACTTAATGTATTTACTACTCATGTTAAGAATCCCATCCAAAACTATGAGTATTATTAAGCTTAATGATGGTTGTGATATCCCAGATCTAGAACACAAACACAATTAGATTATTCCAAAACAAGCTTTAGAACAAATTAACAATTTTGTTGATGTATACCTCTCGGCTAATCCCCTCTGGTAACAGCCAGTTGCAAGGAACCCTAGGGTCGTCACTACCTGTAATTGCACTGGGATGGTCTATCTAACACTGGACCCAGTTCAGTACATAGCTCCAAAAGCACACATCTGGGTAATCTAAATCGGCTTATGAGCCAGTCATCATCATGAGCCAAAAATTCTTCATGGTCCCTGAACACCCGTTCTCTCCTAATTCTGCCATTGGTTTAATCTTCTAATAATGCCAGCGTATCCATTATGTTACGTTACGCACAAGTGTGATTGCGGTATTTATGTGTATCAGACTGATTGTTTCACACCGTGTCCAAATGATCTGTAACAGGCGGTAGCCTTCACTGTAACAAATGGCTGTAAATTTACAGCAAATATTCAACAGTATGGTACTGTAAAATGGCTTTACAGTTTGTCACTGTATTATGCAATGCATTGTGGGAACAACTGATAATCAAATTGTATTAACAGTAAATCAGTGTTATACTGTAAAAACTGACTGGAGTTTAATCACTTCTGCTGAGGTGTATTTTTAATAGTGAAATGTATTTTCAGGAAAAAAAAAATATATATAATGCATGAATGCTTAATTGTGCATTGCATTTGTATTCTGTTTAGTTTTACAATACGTATAGACTAATAAAAAATGTAAATGCATTTTCAAATGTTTAATAGTTTTATTTACAAATATGAATACTATTGTTAAATAATATTTTCCATAGTCATCAGCTATCTGATTCACTATCACTTGTGGAGGAACGTCAGCTTGGCGGTTAGAAGGCTCTGTGTTTGAATTCAAAATGGCGCCAGCAAGCTTTCTGCTATTTCCAATTACTAGCACAGCATAGTTACTTAATTTTGTTCATGTGGTGGACTTGCAGTAATTTTTTCAAAGAAGTAAGTCGTTGTTATATGTTTGATATTTTTATATGTTTTATATACGTTGTTATAGGTTCACTTTAAGAAACGTGTATACATATTTTGCTCGGTTTGTTAGCGTGCTAGTTCACCTAGTTGAAGCCTGAACCACAGGATAAACAAAGGCAGACATCCTAACCTAAAGAACAAACGACTGGAAGCTAAATTTGAACTTGAGCTTTTCTTTTTATTCGCCAGTACTCTCAAGTTGTTTGGATAGCAGAGGTATTAGTGGGTGCACGTTTTTAAATAGTTCATCATAGATATCATCAGTATTTCAAAGTCAATGGCATAAGGCTTTTTGGATTCGCACATAGATATTTCCTTTTAATTTTTTTAGATTAAGCATTTTGTTTTCCTTTGGAACGCGGATTTTATTTCAAGTCACTGTTTGGTCTTCAATCAAACGAGGCGCCAAATTGCGAGTAGATTTGAAAATAGCCTTCTGAAAGTGTTTTTCATGTATAGGTATCAGGTATAACCGACAGTTGTTGTAAATCGAGACAGGTATACTTGTTCATTTAGAGAATTATTTTTAAGATAGATTAATTTGTTCAAAATGCTTCATTGCCAGTTTTGTTCCCAGACATTTGGTTTTATTGTGGCTTTCACTAATCACATGAAAGTTCATTGTCACCTCCCAAATGTACATTTTAAATGTTGTCTCCCAGACTGTAGTCGCAGCTTTAAAAAATTCCTTGCTTTAAAATCACACCTTTATAGAGATCACAAAAAACAGCTAGAGAAGTCTAACAGAAATGATGCAATCACTGATGTGACTGCATTGCTCTGTCACGTTGAGTTTTGTCAGTTCAGATGTGATGACATGCACAGCTTGTTTTCTCACTTAAAATGTCACATTAAAGAAGGTAAAATAGTGAAATGTCCTTTTCGGCAGTGTGAAAAGACTTTCTCAGTATTATCAACATTTACCTCACATTTATCCAGAACACATAGGAACAAATCTGTGAACAGTCTGATTGGGTCCACTGATGATAGGCCCAGGCATGCTTCCTTCTCATGTGAAGCTGCTTCATCTCAAGATGACACAGAGCAGGGAGATGTTGTCTCAGATTATATTTTTGGCGAGGAACAGCCAGAAGAAACAAACGAATCTCTTTTTTTAAGCAACTTAGCTTTATTCTATCTCAAAATGCAGGCTAAGTTAATACTTCCCGTATCTGTCATTCAAACCATAATGGAAGGTTTCCAAAATGTTCATGATGTCAATCAGTCAAATATTTCTCATAAATTGATCACAAAGTTAAGAGCTATTGGAATTCCAGAGTCTGAGATAAATGAAGTGACCAATGTCATTCAAACAGAGGATCTACTGACTCGGAGCAACAATGTGCTGAAGACAGACCAGAGGAGGAAGACTGTATTCAAAGATAATTTCAGGTATGTTGAGCCAACACCAATTTATCTTGGACAAAATTCCTTGGGAAAAGAATGCTTTGTTCAGTACATTCCACTCAAAGAAACAGTTAAAGCACTATTTGATTGTAAGTCAGTAAGAGAGCAACATGAAAAAACACTTTCACGAAATCCGATCAAGGATGTTTTTCAGGATGTTTGGGATGGAAGCAATCTTAGAGAGAATTCTGATTTTAAACTTCCTTCCAACTCTGTAAGCTTGATACTTTACCAAGATTCTTTTGAAGTGGCAAACCCCCTGGGATCAGGAAGGAAAAAGCACAAGGTGCTGGCGGTTTATCTAACTTTGGGAGATGTTCTACCCCACAATAGATCCAGCATTGATCAGATGCAGCTTGTGCTTTTATGCAAGGAACAAGACTTCAAATACTTTGGTCAGAATTTAGTATTCGGTAGACTGGTTGAAGACCTGAAAAATGTAGAGGACCAAGGGATAATTTTAAATGATGGGCAAGTTCACAAAGGCATCTTAGTTGCCATATCGGGAGACAATTTGGGGTCACACAACCTTGGTGGATTTGTCGAAAATTTCAGTACCAGTTCACATTTTTGCAGGTATTGTGACATAGATCGAGATGCATTTCAAGCAACACCCTACAAAAGAGGCACACCAAGAACAACTGAATCATACATGCAAAATGTAGAAAATGCTAAAATGCTTGGTGTGAATTCAGATTGTGGTGTGAAGTTTGATTCAGTTTTTAATAAACTCACTCATTTTCATGTCTGCCATGGATTACCTCCTTGCTTAGGGCATGATCTGTTTGAAGGGGTTGTGTCTTTTGACCTTTCCCTATACATCAACCAGTTAGTTTCAGAAAAGAATTTTTCCTACCAGCAGTTAAATCGCCGCATTACCGGTTTTAAGTACCTTGCCAACGATGCCAATAATAAACCAAATGAAGTGCAACCAGGGTCTAAGAAACTAAGTGGACATGCAGTTCAAAACTGGTGTCTGCTTAGATTTCTTCCACTGCTTATTGGTGACAAAATTGACAGTCCATCAGAAAACGTAGTATGGCAGATGGTCCTTCAGCTCAGGCAAATAGTCGAAATAATCTGTGCCTCTGCCATCTCATCTGGACAGATTGCTTATTTGTCGGTCCTCATCAGTGAATACTTAGATTCTCGTTCAAAGTTATTTCAAACCCATCCATTGAAGCCAAAACACCACTACCTTTGCCATTATCCTGAGCTTATTCTTCACTTTGGACCTCTCATTCGCCTTTGGACACTAAGGTTTGAAAGTAAACATACCTACTTTAAACAGTGTGCTAGAAAACTACACAATTTTAAGAACTTGTGTGCTACGTTAGCTGAGAGGCATCAGCTTCTTCAAGCTTATTTAAGTGCAGGCAGTTTCTTTCCACCTGAAGTTGTTACAGAAAGAGTTACTGACTTTTATCAGAATGATTACAGTGACCAAATCAGAGAGTGCATAGGTGATATATTTCAGCCATCCAACACAACAGCTACACATGAAGTGAGTGTAAAAGGTACACTTTACAAGAGAAACATGTGTGTTCTACTTAATCAAACTGAAGAAGGCCTTATGATTGGAAAGATAGAGCTGATATTAATTCACAATGGTTCTAATGTTTACTTTGTCGTGGATCTGCATCAGACAGAATGTCTCATTGATCAAGGTGTTCATCTTATCACTCAGCAGAGGGTATATGCTTGTGTAAATCAGCAGAGCCTGTTGGACTACTATCCTTTGTCCATATACACATTATGTGGCCTGCCTGTAATTGTCCTGCATCACTCTTATCTCTCTCAATAGAAATGTCAGGGTTGACCGGAGTGATTGAGGATGCTATCCTCTCAGTCCTACCCAATCTGCCAAAAGAAACTATCCTCCAAATTGTTGAAAAGTTGAAAAACCTAGGACTGGAGAGCAAAGAGGATTTGGCTTTTGTGAGACAAGAAGACCTTTTAGAGATCTTAAGGCCAATACAGTGCCGTAAGCTGCTGATAGGGTGGAAACAAGGTAAAGCACTTTTTTAAACCACTTCACAACACTGGATTATTGCATAAATTATTAATTTACTAGGTCTGCATAAAAAGAAGACATTTCGTATTATTTTGTACTCTTGTACTCTAAATATTGTTTTTCCCTATGTTCAGACCCACAGAGTAACACCTCTGCGCTTCCAGTCAGCAGGGGCTCAACTCCACTCCAGTGTACATGGTCAAGCAGCAGCCCTTCAAGCTCTCCAGCCTCATCCTCATGCTCAACTTGGCCTGAAACGTTTATTTTTCCATGGGACAAAATGTCCTCTTCTTTAAGAGCGGCCATTTCTAATGAAAGACGACCTGAGCCTGCTGACCGTCGCCAAATGGTCCGGATTATAGTGGATGAAATGCGGAAGTTAGAGGTAAACCCCACAAGAGCACAGTGCAAGACAATTGCTTGTCGTATTATTCAACAGCATCCAAAAAGTTTTGCGGATTACTTGGATGATGGCAAGACACTGTTGGGAAGTGGTTATGAATCACTACTAACACAACTAAAAATTCGAATAGAACATCTAAACAGGGGAAACACACTTGCAAAGCGCAGAGCTCCTAAGTGCAGTAATGAATCTGTCACACCCAAGAGAGGACCAATGGACAGTTATGGATGTGTACAGTGGCAGCCAGAAATTCCAGAAGAGGAAACAGAAGCGGGGATGGAAGAAAAAAGGTCCTGTATGGTTGAACTTTATTCTCAGTATGGATATGCTGCCGCTGATAGAGCTGAAACTGAAAGTCTCTTGAAGAGTACTTACTACTTACAAAGAAGAAACATCAATGCTGATCCAGCACCATTGATAGGAGAACTCAGAAAACAGTGGCCGCTCCTGTTTGTGCAGAAGTCTTTATCTGCACATTTTGAACTGCTTACAGGGGTTTCAGTCAAAATGATGGAACAGGCCATAGAAGAACGAGGGAAACTCCTAATTGACTACTTCAGGACCAAACCAACCAATGATGCTGTCAAAAAAGTTCGAATGCATGATGATGATGAGGTTGCAGCAATAATTGTTGAATTGCTAATGACACATTTCAAAGAAGAAAAACAGGACCTCATATTTCAGACAGAGGTAAGCATTTCAATTTTAATGTTATGTATTTTCTTAAGTGGAATATTACATTGTTTACCCCACACTTTATTTTTTTATCTAATGTATTTTTGTCCACCTGTGCTTTTATTTTAAAGGACACAATAACTGCTGCTGAAATTGAGAGAACCGGCTGCCTGCCAGAAAGTCCAAGGCTAATAATTCTTGGTATGTTTGTAACTTATAATAGCTTATTTCCTTGTTGGATATTTAACATGTTTTAATCAATATTTATGGTTGTAGGTGATGGACTGAGCAAACGGAAATGGATGATTGGAATTGAAGGCCAAGTGATTTGTCAAGGAGTGCAGCCAACATTCATGTCTGGATTAGCGACTCTCTTTGTGTGTTACTACAACTTTAACCTCCAATATCAAGATGGAGTGGCTTGTACTCTTGAGTTTATACAGAGGTAAAATTGCATGACAAACTTTTCAAAAGTGAATTATATTAGAATGTCTTTAGTTATAGTCTTTTGTTATAAAGCTTATTACCTCAAACTAACTCACAGACACACTAAACACAAAGAAAGAACATACACATCCACAAACACACACCGACAAATTGACTCACATGCTCTCACACACTTGGAGATGTAAAAACATATATATCAAAATACACTCATACCCAAATATACACTCTGACACACAAACAGTTTTCCAAATTATTACACACAGGTCTGATTGTTTTTTTCTTTTTTGCAGAAACTTCTTCAACATCAATCCAGAGAGAGGGTCGAAGGCAAGCAAAGGAAAAACAAAGAGCAGAAAGACAGGACAGCTTGTCCAGAAGAAATCTGTTGCTATCAACCCACACGTTTGCTCACTATTAAGAAAACTCACAGAGTTTGAATGGGACTTCTTATAAAGATTTCTTATGATTTCAAGAAAGGAGTCACTCAGCAGTGATGTAAAATTTAATTGTGATTTTAAAATGGTTAATGGTTAACAGAGTTTATTATGTTTTACTGGTGTTTTTTACTGGTTTTTTATTTGTCAAGTAGCAAGATTATGCCAAACATGGCCAAGCTGAGATGACCAGTTATGCGGAACATTTTTTGTTCCCTGTGTATATTTGTTGTTCCTGTAAGCTTAATGTTTAGTTTGTTCATTTCACTGGAAAGGTAAATTCTTTATGTTCAAGCAACATTTTTTTACTGTGATTTTTATTTGAAAAAATGGACAGTAAAGACTTGTGGAACTTATTCAAGGTTTCAGTTTATTCTTTGTCTATCTGTTAACAGATTATAGTGCATTACAGGTAACATTTGAGTAAAGGTGACCGTTGTCATTGTCTACAAAACTTTGTTGCAATGATATGCTTTGAAAAGAAAACTACAGTAAATGTAATGATAACTGCAAGTTTACTATAGCATTATTGTAATTAGCATATTGTCCTATAGTGCAATGTCCTTTTAATTAAGATATTACAATGAACTACATGGAATGTTTTTTACAGTAATTTACAGTACTTTATATGTATTGTACTGTGAAAAATACAGTAAAATACCATAAAATAGTGTACAGTAATTAACTGTAAAATGAATTTACAGTTGCCTACTGTAAATTTTACAGTATTGTACTGGCGTCTGTGCTGCCAGTAAATTACTGTAAAATTACAGTAATATTTTTTACAGTGTACAGTGAACTCTACATACCCAGCATAGGGTATTGCTAAACCATTTGCAGCCCGAAGCTGCAACCAATGACAGCGTTGAAGGTTGTCTTTAAAGTTCTGCAAAAAAAACCTTTCTGCTATTGTAGACACCATAGACCCAGTGTCCAAAAGACAGTTAATCACCACCCCCCCTACTCGGACAACTACCGTGGGGCACTGCCCAACGAGAGAGGTCACAGTGTGGCTTACCGGGTTCAGATCTTGAGAGCCGTTTGTGTCCCCTCCCAACGTGTGGCTCTGCACATTGGAGGGAACTAGTTTCCCCATCAACTGAGAACCAGCACTGGGGTCAGCCTGTCCCCATGAAGTAGGGGTGGCTCGCTCATTGTCACATTCTCTAGCATAATGGCCAGATTTCTGACAGCGCCTGCAGATGACAACCGAGGGGCGGCTAGGCCTTATATGGCGAACAGACCCTTGCAACGTGGTCAAAGCACTAGTTAACTGATTTAGCTGTTCCTGTTGTTTCAGCAACATTGCACGCAATTCTATCATCTCAGAGCTAGTGGTACTAATAGGGGGAGAGGGGACATTAGGCTGGGTCCTGGAGCACTGCATAGCACAGAGGGAGGGGACTGAATAACTTCTACCTCGGGGGCAGTCACTAGGCCTACCTTCCCGTTCCCATTGGATAGCTGCAGCACGCACCTCCAACATAGACAGCCCTGGAGTCTGGCGAACCAACCGCTTCAACTCTCTGCGGAGATCAGAATCAATGACATGTTCTACAAACTGGTCACGCAACAACACATCAGATTGGAATACTGACTCAGGAGCAACTTGTTTGATTTGGTCCATTAGGAAAAAAAGGGAATGAGAAAACTCTTGCAGGGACTCTCCCTCTAACTGTTTCCTCGAGAAAAATTTCTCTTGTAATGCAACATAAGATGTTTGACAGCCATACAGTTCCCTAAGAATAGTTACAATTTTCTCTGGATCTTCCCTATCAGCCCTCGACCTATACTTTATTTCTTCCTTTGCTTCACCATCAAAATGGTCAAACATAAAATAAACTTTGTCGAGTGAACCCAAATGTCTAGTATGCACACAAGTTTCCACCTCCTCCACCCATTCACCAATACCCGCCCAGAATATAGGGCACTTCCGTTCCCTTGGGAGGTACACCAGTCGTTCTAAAGAGACAGAATCAGAGGAGTTAACAGTCAGATTACTGGGGGGCCCAGATGTAGAGGCCCCAGAAGTGGAGGCCATTGGTCCCGCTGCCTGAGCTGAAGCTTGTTGCGGTGACAAACGCTCCTTATCTGCTTGAAGCTGGCAGACCAGCTCCCTCAGTTCCTCCAGCTCTTCTGCCATGGCTGGAACCGGAAACCAGCTAAGTTACTTCTCGGTGAAGAATACAGAGATAAGAGTCAGCCTTCCACAGCACTTGTCAGGTTCCCCCGATGCGCCTGCTGCTGCTTTGACCCTTAATAGCTTCCACCAAGCTTATTGCCCCCTACACCAATCATGTCAATAGAAAATAAAAATAAATAACCAATGACAATAAAGACAATTGAAATACACGCCTCTGCTTACAATCCTGCCGACAACGCCAAAATGTGACCAGCGGGCCTTTCTATAAAGACAGGCATTGATACTTAAATGCTCGACAACGCTACCTGGTGACTTTCACACCAAGATATGCTAGTTTAAGATTTCTATAGTGCACAACTTTAAGCAGAAGGGTTCTCCTGCACAGGTATGTTTGTAAAGAGGACAGAGGCACTATATTTCAATCTGAAACATTTATTTTCTATATTCAAATAAAAGAACAGAATGACATTACACCAAACCAAACAAAAAGACAATGGTTTCAAGCAATCAAATGTATGACCAAGGGAAGGAGGTGATGTCTGTCACCAGGGATACTGCAGTTACATGGATCAACAAGACAGAAATCCAGAGCACATAGTGATAGGAAAGCAGCTACTGGTCCTAGAGGGAACATGAAACAGACACACCACTCATAATCCTAATGCCTACAAACACACAAAGGCACGGATACTACAGATTCACGGCAAACAGTGAGATGTTTGTCACCCCCACAAATACAGCAAGCATGTACGAGAAGAAACCTCAGATCCAGC
>JBBPDB010057175.1:0-10687 GCA_037974465.1 Brachypetersius altus | reverse complement strand
GATTGTTGGTGTGCCTTGTGATTTTTTTCAATTAAAAATGTACCTTGGCTCAAAAAAGGTTGAAAAACACTGATCTACAGTAGATGGTGAGTGAAAAAATATTTTAACTGAAATATTTGGCAAGGATCAGATTTGAGTTCAATAAAAAAGATCTTTTCACACTGTTCTTTGTGCCAGTGCCCACAGCCTGATAATTAAATGATCTTGGTGTATTAGGACTGTACTGTTATTGATTGAAGCCAAAAAAGGTATTAGGTGGTTCTGCTGACGCAAATATTCTTGTGTTGCACAAATGGACAGTGTATCTCGCCCTACAGCTATACTCTGATGTATGTACATAAATATTTTAGCCAGAGATGATTATCTTTTCATGCACTATAGTATTCATTCCTGTGCGCCAGGAGCAAATAATTCAATATACGTAGTAATATAAATGACTAAGAAACATATATAATATTGAGAATAACCTTTCTTATGGCTAATATTTACCAATCAAATATCTGGAATCACCGTTTTCAATCATATTAAATCATTTCTTTTGTTGCAGATGAATGATTCAACTGAGATTACATTGATTCCGGTACTTTCATGGTACGTACAAAATATATATAATACTTTGGATGTGTTCAAAGTGAAAAACTGAACTATAAATTACATCTCAAGCCTGATGACCTATAATGTCACAGTATTTAGGACCAATATGATATTGATCTTTTAATAACACATTGTTTCCAAGAAATGATTCAGAATCAGTAAAAGTTATACCGAGAGGAAAATGCCTTTTGTTCTAACTGTACAGAGACACAACAGGAAGACAGGAAGAAAAAAAACAGGAAGACAAAATGCTGTGGTCAGTAAGAGATATGGATATAAATACTAGAGGTTAATAAATGACTGCTAAGTAATTTACTACTAACACAAATAGTAATTTCCAGTTGTTCTCTATTCGTCTCATAAGTGGTCTCAGACATGTGCTGGTAACGAAATAGTTCAAGAGGCTCTGAAGCGGAAGAACTTTGGTCATAACAGAAACCACTAGGTGTCCTAGTCCGCATGTCTTTGTGGTGGGAGAAAAACAGAGTATCCAGAAGAAACATTTGCAGACCTCAGTTGTCCCATCAGTCAAACCTAAGCCGTGAAAAACATTTTTGTTATTTTAATAAGAATTTCACAATTTATTTGTAGTTTTTTATTTGATATATCATGATAATTTGCTGTTTTTGGAAGAAATATTAATAAAGTTATACAGAGCTCAAGGCTCGTTTGGCTTTCTTTTGATCGGCGGTGGTCTCCAGCTGTGTTCTCAACAATGTACCTTAAAGCACAATTGGTTTCCAGCCCAAATCTAATGTGCCTGAGTCTAGCTGATCATCAGGATCTGACATGTGGAAGTAATTTATCCTGGGGCAGGGTGAGGGAGCACTGATGAATTTTGTGCAAGAGGTGAGTGTCTACGCAAAAAAGAAGTGTCAATCTATCTTGTATAATTATAATATAACATAATATATATTTTAATGTGATGTGTAGTAGTACACATCACATTAAAATATATATTATGTTATATTATAATTGATATTATAACTGACCAGCGTTTGTGTCTCTTACATTAATGCTAGGAGAGGATCAGCTTTAGTGCTTCAGAGACTCACAGGGATGTGAGGGCAAAATTATGTCAAAACGACATTGATGTAAGCAGATAATTATTTAAAAAATGATCACCAAAGTATTAGTCGACATTTAGAGTTGAATTATATTTCCAACAGATTTTTAATGAAGTGTATATTTTGTTTAGGAAGAGTTGAAGCTAATATTTTATTAATTTCACAGCATTTTAAACACTTAAATGAACTATACATATATACACCTAATGTTAATTCAGATAACTCAAGTTTAGTGTTATAAAATGGATCAGCATTGTTAACAGCACCAACAGATGTGTGTTGAAAATATCAGATATTTGTACCAGCCCAATATTCTCATATTGGTACATCCCATGATTTAATGAGTGATCAAATCTCAGCCTAACTTTACAAATGTGTTTGAATGAATATTTTATGACATTGGTCATTACATTTTATAATAACTCATCATTCATTTTTGCATCATCATTAAAAAACCTCTCTTTATCCCTTAGAACGATTTTTCTCACTATGACTTATATAAGTAAAGTTCTCATCCAAGAAGCATTCCAGTCTGAAATGCCCTTAACTTGATTGTGTTTGGGCAAATTAAGAGATATGAGAATAAATGAAACTGGGTAAAAGTTCAATTGGTTTTCAGTGTGTTTTTTTCTTTTAATTGACTTCAGTTTATTATGATACTTGTTTAGAAGAAATCATTATAATCTAACAAGTAATGCATTTTATTCCTCTGTCTTCTGGAAAACATGCATCATTCAGTAGCTGCACCTCAGGTTACAAGTGTGAGACAAACGTTAGACAGGTATTTTGAATGCTTTGCTAACAAGCCGTCACTTGCCTTTTCCGTGGCAATGAGGAACTGAAGAGACCATGTCAGGCTACTCTGTACTTTCTTTTTTTCAGTATAAAGGAAAACAGTCATGAGAACTTACATAGGCATTAAGTATACTTTGTTTGTTTGCTGTTACATTTTCTGGGTAAGTTGCACTTCAGTGTCTGTGGTCTACAGTCTTGGTTCTGTTTGTGGTTATGAAAGTATGAAAAGTATGTGGCAAGATCTAAAGTGAGACTGTAAAATGTAAAACACAAAATGTGCTGGTTTCTTAAGGTGGCCAGTGGTGTCTTTCTTGCTGTTGGCATCTATGCTAAAATTGCCAAGGAAAAAGGTACAGAACTGTCTCTCATTGCGAGAACAACAACTGCCAGGTTCTCGTCGCTGCTGCTCCATATACATGTTCAGTTTTACTTCCATTAGAACAAACGCTGTGGTGATGTTGCAGATGTGGTGGACACTCTGGCCACTGATCCGGCTCTGCTGCTGCTGACTGTGGGCTCCCTCATGTTCATTATAACGTTCCTGGGCTGTTTCGGAGCACTGCGGGATGCTTCTATACTGCTGAAAATGGTAACTCATGCATGCATGATTAGGCAGATAGTAGCAGATAAATTTGAATGATCATAAAATCATAAAAAACTAATTCCTGATGTTCATACAAATATACATGTATAAATGCAAATGAAATGGTAACTGCTTACATTTGCACAATTTAAATGTAAATGTTTCATATATGCAAAGCAAACAGATAAATCTGAACATTATGGACAGGATATAATTATAGGATATATATATATAAATGATTGTTATATTCTGTTTGTTTTCAGTTTTTAGGCATTTTAGTAATCATTCTTCTGCTGCAGTTCACTGCTGCTGTTCTGGGATTCATCTTCTCAGACATGGTAGATATTAACAAACTGTTCATTCTAAAACAAAGCAAATTATTCTTTTTGTATAAATTATTATTTTGACAATCATTATATTAATCATTTGACGTATACACAGCTTCATTATCCAGTATGTTTCTGCCTCCTAGGTTTTGGAGAGGACTGATTTGTTAATGAAGAAGGCCATTGTACTCTATCGAGAGGACATGGATTTAGAAAATGTCATCGACTTTGTGCAGAAAAAGGTCAAAGCATTTCAGAAACACTGTCTGGGGACACTTGCTTGTAGAGAAATATGTTAGCCTGGTCAATTTAAAAGTTCTAACAGTATGTTACAGAACAATGACTTATGTTTAACATTAGCTCAGTATTTGAAGTTCCAATCATTCAAAATTTCAAGCAGACCGGGTTTATGTACTTTTTCGAGTTAAACCTTTGAGAATATTTGTGGTCTTAATTTTTCACTTTTGTTCAGTTGTATCTAATGGAGTATCATTGCTCTTCTGCCGCAGTTCCTGTGTTGTGGAGCGGATGGTTACGCAGATTGGTCTCAGAATGCCTATTTCAACTGCTCTGACAAAAACCCCAGCCTGGAGGCCTGTGGTGTGCCCTTCTCCTGCTGCGTTCGACACCAAAATGAGGTCAGACAACAGACAAAGACCAAACTTATAAACGAAATTTTTTTTTTTTATAAACGTTCAATAGTTAAAAGCAGAGATATTTGTATAACCGTCATTATTTTGATAAAAAAAAAACATTCCTGAGATCTGCTGTATGTCCAAACCTATTAAAGGGAATTTGTCCTTCATTTGCTGCAGTAAGAGCCTACAAGCACCTGGAAGGCTTAACATTTCAAGTGAAGTAAAAGTGACCATTCTATCATACCTGAACACACCACAGCACACAGTGTGAGTGGCATAAAATTCTTCCTCTGCATTTTAACCCATTCACCAAATGAAGCAGCAGGCATCCAGGAACACATCGCCCAGGGAGCTGAGTACGGGACGGTACCTTTCTTAGGTGCTTAGCAGTCTTGGGAACCGAACCCACAACTTCCTGATTGCAGGGCAAATGCCCTAACCACTAGGCTACCAGCTTTGAGCATGTTCTTGCATTCAGCCTCACAATCGTTAGAATTCCTCCATTATGATGGCTGATTAGTTCTAGATCACAAACGCAGGTCTAGCTCATCTAAAATTACTAGACAGAGCTCCATCACTCTGGAAAATGCAGTTCTAACCTTATGGTGGGGGGGCGTATTCCGACATGTGGCACAGGGCATGATGAGCTTATGGGTGTAAGTGACCATTTGTCATATGTGAACACACCACAGCACATCTGTCTTTAACCCATTCACCAAGTGAACCAGCGGACAGCCAGTGTATGGGGACGGCATCTTGGCATCCTCAGTGGCACCACTAGCTGTCCTGGGATTTGAACCCACAACTTTCTGATCACAGGCCTCCTAACCACTAGGCCACCAGCTGCCCTGGTCCCCTTATGTCTGGCTCCTCCAGAATATTCTGTTCTGATGGTCAGGCTTTTCTATGGAGATTTCTAACCTAACAAAGTGTATTTTGTGAATTTGTTGACAGACTGTGTTCAACTCCATGTGTGGCTACGAGACCCAGAAAAGAGAGAAATCTTCACTCATCACACACATCTACACTGACGGCTGCCTGAATAAAATCGTACTGTGGGGGAAACAGAACCTGCTGCTGGTGGGAGGGATGAGCATCGGCTTACTGTGTTTGGAGGTGGGAAGTGCCTTCCTTAATACCTTTCATATATTCGTATTCTTTGTAATATTATGCCAGAGGTAAAAAAAAAAAAAAAAAGTTCCCTAACAGTTTAAAAAAACAGTCAGACCTCATTTGTACTATTTTCCAATCTAGACTCTGCCCGTACCAATAAGACTGATACATTCAAGTACAAATGTTTGCAATTCCACATTACTTGTTTCATTGATTTCACAAGTGAAAATAAGTATAGAACACATTTCTGCACATGTCAGTGTTAGTTTCTTTGCTGAATGTGACATATTGGAAAAAATAAAATTTAAAATTACTTAAAAATGCTTCCATTTTAAAATGAAAGTTTTATTTGAATACACAATTAATTTGTTTATTTCCAATATGTCAAATTCTTCAGAATAATAGAAACTGCTCTGTAGAGAATGTGTACTTATTTATGCTTTGAAAACTAATTAAACATGTAATTCTACCAGGGGCTCTGGCTGCATATGTAAATGACCTCTGTTCTGAATGGACAGTCTGTATTTTGCCTAATCCAATGTTTCTCTGCAAAACTTCTGCTCCAATATCTCTACTGTTGTATAGAGACATGCTCATGGTTATGACATCACAACCATGATTTGGTCCCTTTAAGCCTTTCTGTCTTGCAGTGACTGGGATACACCACAGGGTCAGCAACAGAAAGCCAGACAACAAATCATGTGTCAGACTATGCAGAATGTTTATTTAATCTTAGATTTGACATCTCTTACAAAACATCTATAATGTAATATGTAATGTGGTATAAGCACTGTGAATGATACATATTGATCTAATAGTGTGGTTTTAATCCCACTTTCTTTCAGATATTGATGATTGTATTGGCAGCTGTGCAGCTTGGTCAAATCCAGAGAGTTCAGCGGCAGAGGAAGAAACCAATTAGTAGAGCAAACGATTCAAGAGATGATGAATTCTAAACAGATTCCTTTATAAAGTGTCATATGAAACAACTTATTCATTTATAATGAACACATTTCACTTTCACTTTCACTTTCGAATAGCACTGGGTAACAAAAACCTGCTACATTACTTTGACCTATCCATAGCATAAACATGCCTTAAATTATGGCAGATGCTTTTTACCTGCAAAAAGTAAAATGTGACTCTTAAATTATTGGACATCATGTCTCAAAACAGTATATGACTGCTGCCTTGATAGAATGACTATGTCACTATTACATACACTACATGGACAAAAGTATTGGGATACTGGACCATTTCACTAATAGACTTTAATGACATCCCTTTCAAACATATAGACTTTAATTTGGACTTGGTCCTCCTTTGCAGCTTTAATAGCTTCCACTCTTCTTGGAAGGTTTTCCACAAGATTTTGGAGTTTTTGTGAAACTTCATAATGTAGAGCATTTATATGGTCAAGCACTGGTGTTAGACGAGAAAGCCTGGCTCACACAGTCATGCTGGAATAGAAAAGGTTCTTCCTCAGACTGTGTATACAAAGTTGGATGCATGGTATTGTCCAAAATGTATTGGTGTGTGGAAGCATTAAGATTGGAATAAGGGCCCTAACCCAAACCCTAAAACACAGGTGTGCCCTATACTTTTGTCCATATAGTGAAGCAGGGCTGAAGTTCAGTTTTACCTTAATTGCCATTATAACAATGTAATCAGTGATTTACTGTGGAATAGGATTTTTCACGTATCAAGACAGTAATTACTAGAGAACTAATATTCAGACATTATATAAATAATTATATAAATCACTATCATTTCTTGTTTTTCAATCTAATTCAAATCATTAGTAAGGAAACAAGCCCTTGTTTCCAAAATGATCTCATTATATATGAATTAAGATATAATGAACATATTATACAAATTGCTAAAAAAAAAAAAGCTGTGAGAAACTTCTTTCTGACCCTAGAAAGTAAATAAAATGATGAAAAAATGTATTTTTATATTTCAATAAATTCTTCCTTTTTTGTAATGCATTTCTTATGAATGAGCCCTATTTGGAAATGCTACACTATTAACGATGCCACTCTATGCCACCAATCTATTGAAACACCATGGTGTCTGTTCCTCATAGGAGGACACATGTGTTGGACTGTTTTGTTCTGAGCATGCTCATGAAGGCAAACTGAGCTGGATTATAATCTGTGTCCCGTCCAACTGAAGTGTGAGGTGCCTCCAGAGACTTCTCGCGAGAAGTTACGCGGTAGTGTGCTCTGAAGTTGCGGAGAGGGTTGTATCCTGCAGACGGAGAGTCTGGACATCGCAAGCCCTCCTTAATGAAAGACCCCTGCTGTGAGATGGCTACAAACCCGTCCTTGAAGGGCACAATTCTGATGATCGCCTCATAGATGTACTGGATATACAGTAAAGACCCTGTAATAACATTTTTACAGTAAGACAAAACACAAGCAGGAGACAATGCAAGTGTACATTTTAAAACAAGCAAGACTGTACACACAGGAAAAAGACTGTACACACAGGAAAAAGACTGTATGCACAGGAAAAAGACCTGCTTATATGGTTTTTAAAAACCTGCGTAGGACATGATACTATGACAGCATGTCCTACAGTTAACAGCAGTGGTGTAACAATGCCACAAAGTAGGGGTGTCCAGTTCTGGTCCTCATATTCTCCCTCAGAAACACTGACTTCAGCTGGCAAATGAGTTCAACCAAGTATGTCTGACTGAGGGAAATCACCAAACTGTGCTAAGATTGCTGGTGGCCTAGCGGTTAGGGAGTTGCCCCTGCAATTAGAATGTTGTGGGTTCAAATCCCAGCACTGCTAGTGTCATTACTGAGGTACTTTTGAGCAACACTGCTTCCTGGGTGCCACTCATTGGTGGCATCCCCCTGCTTCACTTGGTGAACGTGTTAAATGCAGAGAAAGAAGTTCACACTGTGTGCTGTGCTGCATTCACATGTGACTATAGGAGGCCACTTTACTTTAAGATAAAAAAGATATAATCCAAACCTGTAGCGACGTCCCACACTTTGATGGTTTTGTCTTGAGATCCAGTGAAAACATACTTATCGTTTACAGAGAAAGCTGCACACACAACTCCTTTGAAGTAAAAGCCCTAGATAAAAAAAAGAGATCAAAAATAGAGATAGTGTAACAGGGATAATGCACAGCGCAAATGTATAGGCACCAGAGTCTGATCAGTATGTGGCCGATACTGGGTTAAGAGGTCAAAGCGCTCAGTAACTGCCAGCTGACATTATTTTATTTTTGAATTTCACGCTTAATAGGCTTTCTTATAAAAGAGTGAAATGAATGAAAACCACAGATCGGTTCTCAATGATCACACCTCCTAAAATAAACAGCAGAAACTTTATAGGGAAATATTGTAAGGAGTGGAGCTACTCAGTATTCTTTATGGCTTTGGGTTTTGTGGTACACTTGATAAAGCATGTTTCTCATACTAAAGGTTGGGTTTGGGTACATTTTAGATGTTTTTAATCATTTTAACAGTGATGACACATTCTGGTTTATTAGTGGTTTTGTTTTCTCATCAGGAGAGAATTTGAAGCCAGGAAATTCCACCATCATGATATTCCCTTAAGCATCCACAATATTTTGCAGATATCGATAAAACCATAATATTGGATGAAATATTGGGCCTTCAGGTTTTGAGGTAGATTTAAAGAACTGAATTTGTTAGACTGTGCTTTTTCTAATAAAAAACATTCCTTACTTTTTAATTGGCATAGTGTACTATACCCCCTGTAGACTATCGACAGATTTTCAAATTATTAACAAACTGTCAGATAAAACTTGGTTGATTCTTAACGATCTGAGAGTTTTTTGGATTTAAGCTTTGGACAGATTTTTTTAAGAGGTTAGGAGTATGATCACGTTCATAGGAAAAATAACAGATTCATGTGTTAAAGTTAAGTGTTAACACAACCTCTCCAGGAAACCTAAATATATAAATATCTATTAGACTTTCTTCTGCCAAGTTTGATGCACAATATCCAGTTTTCACAATATGACAAAATAATGCCATTTTAACAAAGGGCATACTTTTTTTTCAGTATGTTACATGTTTCAAAAACATGCAGAAATGTGCACTTACTTTAGTAAGTCAACAAAACATTTGATCAGAGCTGCCCACATTTTTGCATAATATTTAGCTAGAATAGAGCTACCTACAAAATATTTGTTAATTATACACTAACTCCTGGATTGAACACATTCTTTAGTGAACACATGGGATAAAATTCAAAGAATGATTGTTGACACTACTATTCAGCCTAACCTCCTCTACCTTGTATTCCATGGTATGGTCCAACAACAGAGGGGTCAAGTTCCAGAGCTTCTGGACGCAGTCATCTGAGCTGATCAGTGCGTGTGTATCCCAGTTACTCAAGGCCACACAGGTGATAGCAGCTCCATGGTGGTCCAGCTCTGCTGCTGTGGCGTTTTTGAAGTTGTAGATGGCCACCTCTCCACCGAGGGTGCCGTATAAGAGCCTGCAGTCATGCAGCAGAGCCATGGCTGACACTGGAGAGTGCAGCAGGGACAGAGAGTATGTTTCAAATGGGCCCTCTACACAAGGGAAACAGTCCCGCGCCGTGATCTCAAACAAGCACACTTTGTCCTCGTAGGCCACAGCTATCCTGTCCTCCCTGGGACTGATGGCCATACTGCGTACCTCAGGCAAGTTCTCTGGAGGGGGCAGGCACAGAGTCTCCTGGGCGAAGGCTAAAGGATAGATGAATATGGTGCCAGTGCGTAGGCCACAAAACAGCAGCTGCTTCAGCTTGGCCAGCTCCATACAACAAACCTCAGAGGAAACTTCCATAGGGTCCGAGGACATGCCTGCAAAACACAGAAACATCTCTGTTTGGAACTGTTGATGGAAAATGAAAGACTGTATTATAATAACAGTATTATTCACGGGAATTAAGCAACTTAATATGGTTAGATTTTATGAGCGATTACTATGATCTAACAATATAATAATGTTCTAATAATGTATCTATTATTTGATCATCATCTATTCATTATTAGATAAATCTAGTAATTGTATATTTACTATAAAGCCTTCATACATTATTATAGTAATGAATAATGAAGTATCAACTTATCAACTACAACCCCTGGCAAAAAGTATGGCATCACCCCTCTCAGAAGATGTTCATTCAAATGTTTAATTGTGTAGAAGAAAAAAAACAAGCACATACATGCCACAAAACTATTTTCACTCAACAATCCAAACTTCTGCCTACAAAACACTTTTAAAAAAAAACAAAGAAAGACAACTGTAGTCAAGATCAAACAGATTTTAAAGATCAAACAGAGGAAGAAATATGGAATCACAAAAATCTGAGGAAAATAATATGGAATCATGCATTTCTAAAACAAACACCTGTATCTGATTACAGCTGCTAATTAGTCTGCAGTTAAAAAAGAGTGCTTGCACACATTAGTGATGTGTTGAACCAAAATGATTGACATAACTCATGGCTCCAACACAAGAGATGTCAGTTGAAACAAAGGAGAGGATTATCAAACTTCTTGAAGAAGGTAAATCTTCACGGAATGTTGCAAAAG
>JBBPDB010057155.1:0-10688 GCA_037974465.1 Brachypetersius altus | reverse complement strand
ACACACACACACACACACACACACACACACACACACACACACACACACACACACACACACACACACACACACATTATCTTGTTACAGTAGCACCTGTTAAGAGTGGAACATATTAGGCAGCAATATGTCAGTAAGACACAGTCAGTTCCTGTAGTTAATGCCTTCTATGCAGTGGTTAATGCCTACCAAAAGTGATCCAATGATGGACAGTCTGCAAACCTTTGACAGGCTCACTGACGCACATGAGAAGCAAAGGCTAACGACAGGTTCAATCCCACAGAAGAGCTACTGTACCACAAACTGCTAAAAAAGTTGATCCTGGATATGACAGAAAGGTGTCAGAACAGGAGTCAGAGGGCCTCTGCTGACCCCTGTCCTCTACCAAAAGCAAGAGCATCAGAAATGGAAGAAGGTCCAGTGCATGTGCTTACCTGGAAAAAAGAGGGCACCTGGATGTAACCTGGGAAACCTTGGGCTCTGGTAATCATGTGAATGATGCTTTTGACACATAGCCTTACCATGCCAAGTACACCTCATTGTTACACCATGTTACACCTCTCTACCACCATGGGAAAGACCAAAGATCTGTCAAAGGACGTTAGGGACAAAATTGTAGACCTGCCCAAGGCTGGAATGGGTTACAAGACCATCAGCAAGAAGCTTGATGAGAAGGTGACACCAGTTGGCCCGATTATTCAGAAATGGAAGAAATATAAAATTACCATCAGTTGCCCTCAGTCTGGAGCTCCAAGCAGTTTGTGGCCTCATAGGGTGAGGACAATCATGAAAAAGGGATCAGCCAGAACTACACAGAGGAGCTTGTTAATGATTTGAAGGCAGTTGGGACCACAACCACTAAGAACATCATTAGTAACACACTACAGCATAATGGACTGAAATCTTGCAAAGCCCGCAAGTTCCCCTGTTCAACAAGGCACATGTACAGCCAATATCAAGTTTGCAAGTGAACATCTAAATGATTCAGAGAAGGCTCGGGAGAAAGTGCTGTAGTCAGATGAGAGTAAAATCGAACTCTGTGGCATCAACTCGACCCACTGTGTTTGGAGGAACAGAAATGCTGAGTATGAGCCGAAGAACACCATCCCCACAGTCAAGCATGGAGGTGGAAACATCATTCTTGGGGATGTTTTTCTTCTAAGGGTACAGGATGACTTCACCGCATTGAGGGGACAACTGAAGAGGCCATGTACCGTAAAATCTTGGATGAGAAGGTCCTAGATTTGAAAGTCAGCAAACTTACAAATTCAGCAGGAGATCAAATAATGATTTCCGCCACTGTTTACCAGTCAAATCTCCACCTTCATCTTTATGCAGACAGGTATTGACAGAGATTGATTTTATACCACAGATGCAGATTTTTCTGCAAAAAAGTCAAAATTCAAGTCAGAAGAAAGTACCTATATTTTCTATATTAATTTTCTATTAACAACACGCCCTTGAATTTTTCAATAAAATCTCTGAACTGCTAAAATAACCAAAAAGGGAACCACTGTTCAATAAGTCACAAAAATCACAAAAATCACAAAAACGAACATGTCCATTGTTGTCATGGCTATAGGAGTTACAGAAGAAGTCATATAATATTTACTAGCCTTTACAAGAATACTGCCTCCTACAGACATTAAGGAGGTACGTAATCCACATTTATTAAACTAAACATGGGTATTATTAGGCACACCTCTACTACGACTGCCAGCTTTAGTTCTGGCAAACAGATTTTATGCTTTTATGGAATGGATTTAAATCAAATTTAAATGTATGGGAAATGCAGAAACAGGAATATACTATAGCAGCCATTAGCCTTCCAAGTTCCTGCATCCTCACCATGTCTAATTCCATTTCCTTGTTCCAAGACAGCAAAAGAGGCCAGGAAGAAGTGCTGGTCCGGGGAAATTCCACCAAAAAGATCTATCAAAAGAAAGTAAAAGCCTTAGAGAATTTTTTCCAAAAATCCCAGGCCATTCTACTCTGTTCCCAGCAGACTGGACAGAAGCCACTTCCATCTCTAATCGGGAGGATAATGTCTTAAAATCAACAAAACAAATACCACTGGCGGCCGGGACGCTGTGGTTAAATGGGTCGCATAACTCATTCCCTAGGCCTGCACAATACATCATCTGCTAATTTTGAGCACAGAAGTCTGCAACATGTAAGTGAGCCTTTAACCAATCACAGTGTTTCTGACAAAGTGACCATGCACAGCTTCAGGTGAGGGACTGGGTGTTCTGATGAATCGACGCTTTCACATAATCCAGTGAAAGCCTTTTTTTTCCTGCTGTTGTCATAAAAAGGGAGATATATCTTTCACATATGGGCCGCATGGATGGATGGAGTAAATATGAAACAATATTTACAGAATTGAAGTGAGGTTATGGCCTCTTTAATGATTTGAAATGGATTAAAAAAAGCAATATGTAAACATAAAACCATAATACTGTCATGGTCAGGCCAGTTGCCGTTTTTGGTTCATGTTTTGGCTGTTTCTTTTTCTTAAATAAAGTCATAAGTGCAATGGATCCTTCACGTCTGGCTTCTCCCTGCCTGGTCCTAGGTAGCTGCGGGCCGGAGCCTAGCTGCTCCACCCGTGACAAATACTAATATTTTGTCCACATTGTGCAGCTCTATTTCTTACTGAACTGCATATTCTAGATCAGGATTTTATTCTTTTCAAATGATCAATATCACAAAAGACTTTGGTTTCAATTAAATTTGCATCAATGCTACACTATAGATCTTTTGCTAATTTTTGTAAGATTTTGTGAAATTGCGATGTTTTGTTAAAATAATGCAGAACAATGTTTACAATTTTATTATCTGTATTACAACATAAAAGCAACATCATAAAAAGCAACATATCAGTCACTCCTTGCCAAGAAGATCCAATGACCTGGCCTGAAGCGTTATCATCTTATCAACATGCAGCACATTTATACTTGCCCTTTTCTAATTCATCTTCTTCTGTGGGTGATAAGGCAGAAATATAGTACCATGACACTTAAAAACACTTTCACAATATGCAGTGATTTCACAACAGCTGTGCCTTTATTTCCAGTTCTGATGACTACAGGGCTCCAGTATGGTTCACAATCTAGTGCAGGAGAGATGTAATTGCAGTAAGGCTCTGGAATCTTTGGAAAATCCAGGCTAAATCACTTTAATTCAAATCATTTGTGTAACCACGCAGGGGCTTCTGCTCCTCGCTAATCTGCAATACAGCTCAGTGCAATATGACTTCAGCATGCATTCCATTTGTATCAAAATTTAAAACATTGAAAACAGGATATTCCTACACACAAACAGAAGATGCAGACTGAGGTGGCAAGACTTCATGAAGATTGTTCAGTTTTACTTACTAGCAATTATTTCAGTGTTCATGCTACCACAAACTAGAATGTGCCACACACACACACACACTCGCACACATGCGGCCCCTTCCCTTCGCCCCTTCTCATTTCCTGTCCTCTTCTATATGAGAAAGAAACTGAAAACCTAGATCTAGCCTGTATTTTTCAGCTCATAAAAAGCCCATGGCACCTCAGTTAGGGAATACAACATGCGAATAATGCCAAAGTTGAGAATATCTTTTGCCCCACCAAACACTGCTCTATCTTTGGCTATGTGCTGGTCGTTTAAAACACTCATTTTCTGAAAATGAATATTCCCCCTCTACACCAAGCACGTCATTTGGCGTCTGTAGTTTGCTTCTATAGTTTTGCACTGCAGCTGTGAAAATAACAAGTAACGGAAGATCATTAACCTGCCAATAAGCAGCGCTAACTGCATGCCTTAATAAATAATACACACTCGTTACAAAGTGTGTAGAGCTGTTACATAATCTCAAATAGACGCACTTCTGACTCCATCATATAGGCATAGAGAACGGTTAGGATTTTATTGATAAAGAAATCAATACTGAAACTTTTATTACTACTACTGTAGATTATTTAGTGCAAAACATAAATATCACATAAAAAGATGTGAAAATATCAGTTATTCTATTATTGCTTTTCTTTGAAAACAAGCTAACAAGCTAAATTGATTCCTGCAATTGTCTGGTGGTCACTATCACTCTTACCAACAGCAGCACCGTTAGTCCAGGAGATTATCCACATTTCGGTATTGATCAGTCAGGAACGGGTACCAATATATTACAGGTTCTCGATACCCAATGATATATATTTATCTATATTGGCGGACAAATACACAGACAAAATTCAGACTGTATCTACTGTTATTAGTTATGTCACATTCTTTTGTCTGTGCACATAGATATAGTGGGGACCAAAAGTCTGAAATCACATTGAAAATCAGGGATTTAATTTAATTTAAACTTGGAGATAAGCAAAAGAAAGGCTCTAGAAAGTTCATAATAATGTGAAATTATAATTAAGAAGAAATCCGCAACTATTTTCTGTCCACTATTGAGGTAAATATGTGACTTTGATAATGTTGCAACAAGTCTCACCCTTTTCACAAATGCGTGTATTCAGACGACTCTCAGGTGGATCTGATTCTGCACAACCTTCTGAAGTCTGAGTGCATGCTGTCATTAAAGCAAAACAAAAATTTACAGCGGTGGCCAAAAATGTGACACCACTGGAAATTTTTGTTTTGCTTTAACGACAGCATGCACTCAGACTTCAGAATGTTGTGCAGAATCCTGTACTGAGTAGATCAGATCCACCTGAGAGTCTTCTCAATACAGTCCTACAGTGCCAGAAAGGCAAGTTTATTTATGGTTACTTAACAACTTGAATGTGTGATGATGTATGCATGAAATTTGCATAACACTAATTGGTTCATACTTCCATTAGGTACAATAGTCTTGTAGCTCCAAGACAAAACTAAAGAAGCAAACATGTCATACATTTGGGATAAGAAGAAAATTGGGAAAACAAGAAAATCTGTATTTCTTGTCACACTATTCATTTAACTGAGGCAGACTATCATAAATAAATTACATTTCTCTGCTGTAGGCCAGCAATAGTGATGAGTCTGGAAAAGCGATTAGAGCTTCACTGCACGAAGAGTCACCTGATAGTCTGGAGGCTAGAGAGAGCGAGAGAACACACAGACACACACTAAACTTCTCTAACCCACAGGATGTGAATAAAACACTGGTTTGTGCTAGAAGGGGTCTGTAAGGTATGGATGCTTCTGGTCACTTGCCGCAAAAATGAAATTGTCCAGAGACTTAGATGATCAAAATAAAGTAACATAAGGTCACCTTGCCTCCATATTGGAACTGCCAATGGATGCAACGTAAACATAACTACAGAAAAATGAGACAACAAACATGTCCTGGCTGACCAACTACATCTGGGGTAGGGATTTTCACCAATCTATTCCTTCAAGAAAAAGTTCTGCTCCTTTTGAGTTTTTAATTTTGCTTGGTTGAGTTGTCATCCTATTTACGATTTCATTTATTTCATCTATTTCAATTTCATCATCAAAGTTTATTTGTGTATTTGCCAAGTTTAACTATGGTTCCTTTTTAAATAGCTCATGTTTGTAAACACATCCAAAAACATCACAGCACAGCTCTAGCAAATTCATTATAGAATGGAATAGATAATGCATGAAACAGAGTACAGAAAAGTAATACAACAATTAGTTGGTTTCTCACTTTCATAGACACAAAAATGTTACCAATTTACCATCTGTCATGGAAAACACCATCAATGATAAAAAAAAAAAATAGGAATCTGGGTGTACTCTACTAAAGTGAAGTAAGGAGAGACTGTGCTTGATATATACGCACTTAAATAGTTGGCCGTTTCCTGTGTATAACATCCAAAACTGAATCTTGACCTTAGTTCCTCTAGTTCATCATTCCTATGAAATGTAGCCCTATCGTTTCGTTGATGCATGTTCTCTGTTCAACACTGTAATGCTCATTTTTGATTTAATGTTTAATAAAATTATTTAGTAGTTAATGAAATCTTGCTGTTATTTTTGCCATATCTACCAGCTTGTGTAAAAGCAGACATATTAGATTCAGAAACTGCCTGATATGTGCTGTGCAGCAAGAATGGTGGGTGTGCTGAGAGATGAAAATGAAATGAAAAAAAATGTATTACAGAGGGCCTTCAGGTCTAATAGAGACAGCATAACCTAGAAAATAAATTGACCAAAGTGATTAAGTGGGAAATCAAATAAATGACTGCGCTTTGATTCCCTGGGTGCAGATTCCGCTCATTAAGCAAATAAAATGTGTAAGAATCGGTTTGATATTGAATCCGAAGGAGCTGGTGGCTCAGGAGCAGAGCAATAGAAAGTGAAACCACGGGAAAAGTCTTTCACATGCGCTGATCCCTCGTGCTTGCTGGAGAATAACCGCTCCTAATTAAATTCATATTATTTCTCAGATATTAGCAGACATTTGATAGCTTTAAACCTTTTCGTGGATGCAGGCTGAATTCCAAATAGCAGGAATCTTTCAGGCCTAACTAAAGCCGAGATTCTGCAACAGAATGAACTGCCTGCGGCACTGCGTTTCTGTTTTCCCACCATAAATGCCCAACTAGCTCCCACACGTATAAATTGTACACAAGAGACTGGGCAATAATTAAATGCAAACATGTTCAGCCTTTTAATGCATGATAACCTCATAGTGCGGTTATAATTTACATATGTATATTTTAGTGCTTAGACTCTTATCGTGCGATAAAAAATGTTGGGTTGGGAGCTGGGTCTGAACTACGCAAGCTATGTCTCTCTCTCTGTCTCTCTCTGTCTCTCTCTGTCTCTCTCTGTCTCTCTCTGTCTCTCTCCGTCTCTCTCCGTCTCTCTCCGTCTCTCTCCGTCTCTCTCTGTCTCTCTCCGTCTCTCTCTCTGTCTCTCTCTGGTTTGTGACTTTTCCGGATCGCGCCCGTTTTAAACCTGTCTCGCTCTCTTTCACGCGCGCGTTCCCTCTCTGTGCCTGTCTCTCTCTCTCGTTCGTGACTTTTCCGGAGCGCGCGGATCATCTCACTCTCTCGCTCTCTCTGTCTCTCTCTGGTTTGTGCGATCATCTCTCACTCTCTCTCTTTCTCTCTGCCTCTCTCTCTCTGTATCTCTCTCTCCCTCTCTTTCTCTCTCTCTCCCTCTCTTTGTATCTTTCTCTCTCTCTTTCTCTCTCTCTCGCTCTCTCTCTCGCTCACTCACTCTTATTCTCTGTCTCTCTCGTTCCTGACTTTTCCGTATTTAATCCTCGGGTTAATATTGACATTTTCTTTAAGGGTAATGTATTAAACTGAGTTCAAAATGAAATTAAAGTGATCTGGGAGAACATCTGGAGGCATATTTATGGTTTACACTATAAAAATAGGCTTCAGACCTTCAGAATTCAAATGAGCCATTTTAATCTAGATTAGTTCCAAGATTACAATGAGATTAATCTAGAATAAAAAAATTTATCTATGCACCTCTAATATATATATATATATATACACTTCTATATGAACAAAAGTGCAATAACATTTAACATTCTGCTGTAGCCAGAATCATGATATCTATTTAAATGTGTTGGTTTTGTGAATATGAGGCTGCTTTGTGGCTTATTTTCCACATATGAACTGTGTGGATGGGGGCAGTAAATGTAGAAGTTAAAGCAACATTTACAGACTTTAAGCTATTTTAATTCCAGAAGAGTGATGATCTGGGCCTTTTAAAATGGTGAACAGAGTCGCAGTAATAACAGTTGCTGCAAAATCACAATACAGACTGTATCAGATTGCCTTGAAGCATCTTCCCCATGTGTTATAAGCCTAACAGTGAACCGTTTCTGATGGCCGTTTGTGAGACACCATACCAGCGCAAGCCAACAAAAGGGATTAACGGCAGGAGGAAGCAGAGGCCGGTTTTTCTGGTAATAAGCCACAATCAGCAGCACCTGTGGACTCACGGACTTCGTTATAAACACTTCCTGACCTGAGGTTCGTCAGACTCGGGTGGTTCCTCAGCGCTTCAGCAAAAGCCTCAGCACCTTCATCTCCTATACTGTTCCCCCACATCCTACACGCAAAACAAGAGAACCAGTCACCTTCACCAGAACACACACACACACACACACACACACACACACTTACTCCCCAGGTGGGTCGGTACAGCTGGAGTGTGTACCCCATGTGTATAGTCATGCTCCAGCATTCTGTCTAGTGGTGTATTTTACTGAGAGTCTTTTCTGCAGCTTTAGTACACAACTACTGTCCACTTACTACATTTATCCCCAAATGTACCATACATACATATAAAATGTGTGTGTGTGTGTATATCACATATAAGTGTGTATGAGTGTTTTCTGTCTCTATAATTTTGGTCTTACCCCACATCAAAGATAGACGTGCTTTTCTGAATGCCCTTGGCGAGATACTTTGCGCCCACACTGGTGATCCGGTTACAGCCGAGCCTAAAAAACAGTTCATTAGAGGAAAGTATGAACACTTCAGTTCAAATGTACAGGCGCCCGGGTCTAAAGATATCCACTTTAATACACAGCTTCTCTTGGGAAGCGAAATATGAAGGCATGGGGGGCCTAAAGGCCTTTAGCCTCCGTGTTCATGCCCAGATTCTGTTGCTGCTCCCACCACTCTAGAGAGCGTCTTGTTACCAAACACACACACCACACTGAACTGACTGGTCCTTGCGTGGTTCTCATTTGCATAAAGTTGCACATTTTGCACCAATTTGACACCATCTGTGCAAATGTTGCAACACGAAATTCGCTGCAGTAGAAGCTCTCCCAAAATTGCAAAAAAATTGGCTGCACAGATTCTGAGCCGTCTCCAGATTAAACCATCTTGGTTTCTTACTTGACGGTCATCAGGTGAGGACACTCCTCGATGATCTGAGCCACCAGTTTGGCTCCAGCATCTGTGATGTGGTTCTTGTAGAGTCTGGATGAAGAAGCAGGGAGAGAAGGGTTCATTCTGAACACACACACACACACACACACACACACACACAAACATGAAAAAAATATAATGTGGGTCTGGTTCAGGCCTCCTTACCCCAAAACCCGGACAATCTTGTGCCTGATGAGTTCTGTGGACAAAACCTCAATGCTGCTATCTGTCAGCTGATTCACACAAAACCTAATGGAGTCAAAAGTTCAGAGATTTTATGTTTGCATGTCACTCACTGAATATTTACTGAAACATTTACAGCATTTATCAGACGCTTTTATTCAAAGCGACTTCCATTCCCTAACTACAGGGGGCAGTCTCTCCCTGGAGCAACTTGTGGTTAAGGATCTTGCTCAGGAACCCAGCGGTGGGGCTGAAGGTGGGATTGGAACCCATGACCTCTTGGTCCAGAGGCAAGTATCCTACACACTAGGCCACCATCACACCCACAGTAAGCCATGGTATTCCAATTTCAAATGAACTTGAAATGTGTTATGATATTCCAGATGAGTTTAGGCCATTCATGGTATTCTGGTTGCTGTTTACCAGTGCGAGCGTGCAATTTGTGCTTGAGTATGAAATTCTGAGCTGTCTGCACGTCAGTAATGTGGTGTAATAGATGAATAAAGAAATGCCGGGGGAGTTTAGTGAGGACCTGATGGGGCACCATTCTTTTCACTCCCGCCTGGTTGGACCTTTGGAATAACATGGTGGACAGGATCGGCACTTCATGAGCGATAGAAGTTCTCTAGACGCGCTTATAAAGCACACTCGTGAGAGCTCATGTGTTGGATGAGGCTGTTCCTGAGTGGACGTGTCACCGTTCCTGATTTTAAAGGTCATTTTTCATTCTTTCGTGTTTGTTTTGAACAGCTTGCATTATTATAGTTATTACTGATAATTTTCTATTTTTCTATATTTACAAACTGAACCATAATACAGTCTAAACCCAAGACTTTAAAAAAAAAAAGTACACTCCTACAAGACCTTTTATTTGAACCCTTTAAGATGAGCATAAAGCTGAGGTTTTGCTCAGCTTTGTGGACATGAATGTGAAAATCGTTCTCTATTGGCTAAATCCAGATCGGAGTTTAGGCGTTAATGAGCGCTGCAAGTGTTCATTGCGGGCTCCGGGAGCTGCAGCACGCCGCTGATGATGTGAGCAGGTGTCTCGCTGTCTGTCTAACTGAGATTGGCGCTTCAGTCAATAATCAGAAACTCAGGCCTGCAGCCTCGAGCCTGTTTACTGAGGGGGAAAAGTCGATCCGTGTTTTAAAATCAATACACCGTTTTAGCGCGTGAGTGAATGCCGTTGAAGGCATTGGACGCTTTAATGTGTCTGTCGGCCATCTGAGCTAAACAAACTTAGCATAAAAAACCTAATTCATACGCCGCGCTGGATAAACGGCCATCCACAGTAATGGACATGAGGAACTGTCATCAGGAGACGCCCCCCCCCCTCTCTCTGGGTGGGTGGGGTGGTCCTCCGTCTCCCCATCGCTCAGTATTACTGCCCTCTCTCGGTCTGGGTGGATAGGGTGGTCCTCCCGCTCCCCCTTTACTGTAGGTTTATGTCTGATGTCACAAAAGCTGGCCTTCAGTTAGATTTTCTTTTATATTAGATTAATTATGTAGGTTTATATACATTAGCTCCAAATTTAGAACCCTACACACCAACAGTTCTCAAACCAGAGACTCCAAGTGAAAGTGAAGTGAAAGTGACCATTTGTCATACGTGAACACACCACAGCACACAGTGTGAACAGCACGAAATTCTTCCTC